>JAKSYS010000036.1:0-182129 GCA_022925895.1 Fragilaria crotonensis
ATGCTCTGTCAAGATGGGAACCTGACCCCCACCTCCACTTTCACAGTGACGTAAATTTCTGTCTCACTTCCTTCTACAAGCTTTTGCGGTAATGCCTCAAGAATCACCCCAGCATGCACAGCATGCCTCCCATCCCCATTTATGTGCGGGTCCTTCAGAATGCACACTTTCAGGACAACACAGCAACCCTGACCATACACAAGTTGTGTGGTGATAGGGATGCCCTTCTTTGCCTTCAGGATGCACACTTTCTTTGGATTGGTTCCGGTGTGTACCACTGCTGATCCCTGTTGTGACCCTGCTTCATGTGATCATGACCTTAAGGGGCATTCGTAACTCAGCAATTTCCAGGTAGGATGGTAGGAGGGTAGGATGATTTTTCGGTTATACTATTCGAGCGTAAAACCCCGGAAACGATGGTAGGAGGCAATTTTGCCTCCTACGGTAGGATGAAACAGGCGTGGAGGCTTTTTTCATCCTACCACATACAACGTAACGTCTTCACATTACCCTGAATAAATTATTTTGAAATACAGATCTCATGATTTACATATTGACACCGCGACCACAAGAGGACAAGGTTTTGTTCCCGGAAGGAGTTATGCCATACTTTTCGCCAAGAAGTACTCCGAGTACAAAATGCAAGAGCAAGTATTCCAATCACATCATCTCATTTTGAGTTGCTTCTAGTGGTGTTGCTCTTGGATTGTTGATGTTTACGCCTGGAGGGTTGCACGATGGCCGAGACTAGTACCTTGTAATCCTGTGGCCTTCTGTTGACTGGGCTTGCGCCAGGATCCAGCAAGCAGTCTCCTTTGCAACAAAACATGACCAATGCATAGTAAAACAGGTCCCTTCACCAAAATCTTCAGGATAATGCCTTCCAATTGCTGCTGTATGACTGCTAATGAATACAACAACCCTTGGCATCCATTGATTCAATTTGTGTTCAATGTTTTAATGTGTGCATGTGTGACTGGAACATCCCTGGCTGTATTGCTGCCTTTGCCAGGAATGAGGACATCACATGCAAACTTGACAGTGTGATCTGGGAGATGCAGCATTTGAATGAGAGTTGATGGTCACAGCATGAATAACTGGGTATCATTACACTATCCATGTGCAGAAGTCTCCAGCTTTGTGGATGCCTTCTGGTCAGCCCATTGATGTGGTGGGCTAAGAGAACAAGCAGGACAGGATCAACTGTCAGGGAGAGGCAGCCAGCTGGTATGAGGGAGGAAATTCAGTAGGAGAGGTGGTTGGCTGGTAGAAGCCAAAGATATTGCTGAGGTGCATGCCAGATGCAAGGCCAGTCATAACCGGCTGGGCTTGAGCATCTGAAAAGTGATTCAACTCATCCAACCTCCACTGAATATGATTGGCATTGACACCTTCACGGAAGAGGGCCGTGGTGGTATCAGTCCCGGTGGATTGTGGTGAGATGTCAGTGACAGTGTAGGCAGGATCAGGATGCAAGCAGTGGACAACAGCGCATACGCTGGAGGTGATATTGTGGACAGGAGTGATGAACTAGCTAGAAGTGCCAGCCAAGGGGTGGAGGCCTTCTACAAAAAAGACATTGAGAAGTGTCATCACAGTGATACTTACAGCACAGAGTGTCCTTGCAACCACTAGTATTTCGGAGTCAAGGCAATGAACAGGACACAAGTGGCGGTGGCGGTGCCCAGACATAGCAGTCACGGCCTCTCCACAATCATCATTCGATTGCCAACATCCTTAGGCGCGTCCTTAACTCAGCAATTTTCGGGTACTAGGATGCTGGGAGAATGGTAGGAGGCAATGGAGTTGATAACACCAGTATAATGCTTAAAATTTCATCCTACTTCTCCGATCTCAACTCAGTTTGCCTCCTTTCATCTTACTTCATTTACGAAGGAAAACGACCTGTTTCTACCTTATTAAAAATCTAACAAACACGTCGAAGAATATGCGTTTCATTCTCTTTGTCACCTATATAGCAGCACAGCACTTCAAACTACAAAATTTGGATTTTCTAATTTTGAAGCAGCGATTTGACGCTCATTGATGACGATGAACAATGTTGCTGATGATACTTCCTCGTTGGAAGATGAAGATGTCCGCTCTAATCGTCACGCAATCACGCCTTTTCGAATCATTGAAAATTCGGTACTTTCCCTTTACTTCTTTAACGACAAAGAAGAGCAAGATGAAGATGACGACGAAACTCTACAAAAGCAGCGCTTCAGTTACAGAGAACCAAAATGGATCCATGTCCGACTTTGTTGCTCATGTTGCAGTGCTTGTACATGAGAGCTTGTTCGGATGCACCTACAGAATGGCTGCTGATGCATTCCAAAACATATGGCAACTGCTTGGAGAAAGCATCTTCCTTCAAGCACACCAATCTCCAGTCCCAGAACTGATCTACCCTGAGCTGGAGATGGCAGTTGGAATACGCTACATAAGTGGGAGCAAGTGCCTTGACCTTAAGAATGCAAATGGCTTAAGCTTGCCTTCTATCTATCAAACGTGTGATATGTTCATCGACGCCGTGAATTGCTGCCCAGATTTAATTGACAGATCAAGCTCTCTCAGACACTGGAATTAGTGGCTGCTGTGGCAAGGGTGTTTGAGGAGCACGGCACATCGCAACTGATGTGAGGTTGTATTGGTTGCATCGATGGGTTTCTTGCTGTAACAATGAGACCAATTATGGAGGTTTCCAACAGCAACCCGGTTGCTTTCTTGTCTGGTCACTTTGGTATGTATGGCCTAAATGTGCAAGCACTTTGTGACAGGCAGTCTCGATTCCTTTTTTTGTGTTGTTGCACCAGGGAAATGTGGCAATCAAGGTGCATTTGAGCGAACACCTCTTTACGATTACGTTCGGAACTTACCTCCAGGTCATTATTTGATTGGCGACGCAGCTTATTCAGTTGGGGAGTCCCTGTTGACGCCATTTACTGGTGGACATTGCATTGACCAAATATAGGTTTCCTTCAACTTCTTTTTGAGCCGACTTTAAATCAGAATTGAGATGGCTTTGGTCTCTGGATTGACCAATAAGTGGCGGGGATTGAATGCACCACTCCAGACTTCACTTGCTCATTCTAGCAACATTCTTATGGCATGCACACACCTACACAACTACTGCATTGATGTGAACGGCCAGCATTCTGGGGAACCATACTCCGGCAACAGTGCCATTATCAGTTGTATACAAAGGATGCAACCACGACGCAATGCACCACTTGGGTGGCCATTTCTCCCGACAGTAGAACCTTATCGTCTGCCCATCCCAGGAACAAGCATGACAAGGGAGATAATCCTGTGATGTGTTGAACAACGGGGAATGAGACGACCGAATGCCAACTCAGAGAGGAGGAGTTACGAGTTACAGGAAATCGGCTTAATGTGAACTCCGCAACTACGATAACAAATACTAGCTACCGGTAGTAGTAGTTACATATCGGTTAGATTAAAATGTTGAAAGCCTTTTAAACGAGTTGCAAGGAGTAGTATGCTTTGTTATTAGACCAATTCCGTATGCATTGTCAATGGTTGTTCATCGTCAGCTTCTTCACCATCAGAATCGCAAACTAATTCCGTCAACCTATCTTGCCGCTTTCACAACTTCTTTAGTTGTCTATCCAAGAGTTCCCATTCCGGGTCTGAGGTGTCATAGTACTGCTGGACTTCGGTTTGCTTCTTACTTAACATCTCTTCAATTGTCTTCAGCTCTGCAGTCAGAGACAGGTGGTTTGCTAGTTTATCTCGTTTTGTTCGACGCGACAATCTCTCTCTCTCTCATTGTCCTTCACCGTCTTCAGGTGATCTTTTATAACCTTCAGTTTCTTCTCTTGTTGTTTGCTGACTACAGGTGTAGCAGTTGGTGCCGACATCATAGAATCGTCTCCAGACTTTCAACGCCTCCCCTTCGTTCCGGCCTTGGACCTCGTTGCGGATGGGGATCCATCCGTCGTTGTATTGCTTCTAGTTTCATGATTGTCGTTGTCTCTTTCGGTGACTGGTACAGCCGGAAAGGAAAGATGTGGTATCTCCATGAACCAAAGATGATAGTAGTAAACAAATGGCCGGCAACCAACGAATTGATGAAGATCGGCATGGCTCCCGGAACTTCGGTTGTTACGAAGGCTTACATTATACCAGTGCACTATGTAGTCCTGGACTTGCTTGAGTTCCCTTGAGGTTTGAACATTGAAGTTTTAAGCGTGTTTCTCTGCAATCCCATAAAAAAGCAGATACTCATTGGTGCCGAATCCAATGTAGTTAATGAACATTGAAGATTTAAGCATGTTTCTCTGCAATCCCATAACTAAGCAGATACTCATTGGTGCCGAATCCAATGTAGTTAATGGTATCATTACCCTCCGATGTGTCAGAATATGATTGCAAGAGTTTGTGGTAGGTTCTTTTGTTTGGAAACTACCGGGCATCAAGTTCTTGCATTGAGGGGCTTGCACCCATATTCATGATGTTGGTTCAATAGCACTTATCAAACCAGACATTGATAGCTTGGTAGTAGGTACCTTCTTTGGAAACACAAGTGGTACTGAACCCTTAAAGGGATTCTTCCTTGTTGATGCTTTCTTTTGAGAAGATGTGGAACCAGCAGAAGCTCTGTGTTTATTTGACATACCCTTGGCAGCAAGAAGATGAGCTCACGACATTGACCTGTTTCGGGATAGGAGTATGGCGTCGTGCTGTCGAGAATGCCTTGTTGTTCCACAGGTAACTGGGGCAACTGACTTTGTCTCGAATAATTGCTGCTGCGGCTGCTTCGGTACCACTACAACAAAGAACAGCATTGTTAGTATGTGAAGGAACAATGCCATCATCATCATTGGCAGGACAGTCATCAAAGGTTGAGTGAGACAAGCTCGCAGATTCATCAGGATAGTGCATAGACTCAAAAATTTGGATCCGCTTTCTCTCAAGAAGTAATCTGGTCACTTCTTCATGCCTCTTATTTTTGAAGCAGTTGATTTTCAGTTTCATGCCCAATTTTTGCAGGTAGACCATGTTATACTCATTTACTGGTCTTAAGTTGATTGTCAAAATACTCATCATATCTCTTGCAAGGACAATGTCATCACTTGGGATCGTCTTTGTCCATTGGCATCTTCTGTCCTTCTTTTCTGACAATCATCTGCATGCATGCCACTAGCCTGTCAGTAGCTGATACTACAAAGGACACACATTTTCGGTATTTAAAAACCAGCCAATCTTTGCTGACTGCATCTGAATCAATTGCCACAATGGAAATACGATGTGGCACAATGCCGTTCGGAAGCAAATGTCAAAGGTACAGGAAGGATTTCAAATAGTGGAAGATGGGACAGACCCACTGCCAACATTTCAATAAACAATGCATTGCCATCTGATATTTGATGTCAAGATGGAGAGTTTAACAGAAAGGCGCCGTTTGTGGCCAGTTGGTACCTGAACGCGTTACCTCCAGCATCCATAACATGCGCATCCGTCGTGTTCCGAAAATCTGTGAGGGTAGCACTCACATTACTAGTGGCACTCGATGACCTTGAAGTCATGACTGCTGACATCAAAAACGCCTATCTCACCGCACCATTGGCACAAAGATATGGTGTGTTCATGGTCCTGAATTTGGTGCTAATGATGGGAAGCAAGCTATAATCATTTGTGCCCTGTTTGGCCTAAAGTCCACGGGTGCATCCTTCCGAAATCACCTGGCCGATTGCAAGAGGCATTTGGGCTGCTACTTGCATTCATGCATTCCTAGCTAACCAAGACATGCGGATGAACTTGCTATGTGTCCATGGCATCTTGGTTGTGCATCATGACCAAGTTTGGTTATTGAAGGAATACACCACTTCATCAAGACCAAGCCGGGGTCAAATCAAGATCACATATTCTTTCTTGGTGCAAAGCTCAAGCAAATCTCATTGCAAAATAAGGTGCACAATTGGTCTATGAGTCCAAGCAAGAACATTCAGGCTGCAGTAGCCGATGTCATGGCTTTCTTCACAGTCAAATACATCCAATGCAAACATGGACCACGAAACGGATCAGCGGACCTTCCTGCTGAATCATTTGGCAGAACTAGGTACCACGCCTGTCCTTGATGCGCAAGCGGCAAGCTTCTATCAATACAAGGCAGAGTCCTGAAAAAGTGTGAGGAGTTGTGTTGGATTGATGTGTGAACTGAAGTCTCGGAATTGAATTCATATTTGATCATGCCGAGTGAGCGTTTTTTTTGCCAACTTATCTGTTTAAATACTTGGAGAAAATGCACAATGCTCGAATTGTTTTCGAGGACCCCACCACATTCCCCGATGTGGACATGTCAGTCTTCAAGGAAGGCATTTGGAAGGCAATGTCCAATGATGTCACTGAGGCGATTCCACCAAAGGCCACAAGTCATGGGGAGAGAATGTCAGTTTTTGTACTCCAAGAAGCAGGCTACCATTGAGAAAGGTGTTGTTGGAGCTGAGTTTGTTGCTATGAAGCTAGGAATGGAGACCATGCAGGGTATCCACTATAAATGACATGTGATGGGAGTTGCACTTTGGGATTCATCATTGTAAAGTATCTACGGTGACAATATGTCAGATATCCGCAATGGTCAGATGCAACAACCTAATCGGTACTGAACAAAGAAGTCCAACTCAGTTTGCTACTATCACGCCGTACAGGAGGCAGTACCAACGGGCAAATGTCTGACCAGGCATGTATCATTGCATGACCACCTGGCAGATATCTGCACCAAGATCATACCAGGCAGTCAAAAACGTGACCGTCTTTTTGGATTGATCTTACATGAGCTCACTGGTCATCAGTGACACACTCTCACAGGTTAGCAAGGTAAGTGACAGAGGTGTAATGAGACATTACCCATGTGTACCATTGGAATTGGCGAGGGAAAAATGTTGGTGCTTAACCACATTCAAGTGTTTCTGGAAATTGTCCATTCAGCTTTAAGTTATTGTGAACAGTGCAGGATCTGACATATGCTTCGCATTCAAGACAGGCATCCCACAGCATTTTTGGGGCCTTTGACCCCACCATCTGCTGCCAGCCCACAACCATCAGCAGCTCAGGGATGTGTGGCAAAGTCTGTTATGCATGCACACCAGCTTCATGACACTCGCTCCAGGATAAACCCATTGCCTGCTTGTGAGCTTCATCTATTATGATGGTGTATGGGACAGCCTCCCTGTGAAAGAGTAAAGACAACCCTTTGTGAGCCATCGACTTCTTTGACATTGAATAGGATTCTTGGCACTACCTTTTGGACATCATTGGAAAGATTTGCGGGTATTTGTTGTTGCATTGGGAGGTTGCATTGGAGATCAGGGTACCAGTCAAACAATAAATTGGAAGTCTGTGATACCGCAGTTATTGATAATTTGTCCTGAATGACTATCTGCATAATGATGGTGTAATACTGTTTTTCAGGTCACGTTGAGTCAGCCCATCAATTGTCGCCCGCGCTGTTGTTAACTCAACAACCCAATTCCTAGTAAGTTGTTTGGCCTTGAGCTGCTTCCGATGGCTACTATGGAGCATTGGAGTGAGAGAAGCAATGTCGTTGAGTGCTATCCAAATTTGTTTGAGTGACAGGGTTGCGGCATCGTCGACCCAGACTGCAATTGTCTTTGCCACTGACTGCATGTGGGATACTGAATAGAGTCATTTGGGTGGCGCAGCTCCAATCCAGTTGCCTGGATCCCAGATGAAGGCAGCAAGGGCGTATTCTTGTGCTGCAAACGTTCGATGGTACGGGTCATATGGCTGGCCTCCACTCATGAGACACAAAGGTGGACGAGATTCAAATCCCTCCACCATGGGTTTGTGGGTCGAAAATGTGGATGTCACACCAAGTGGGATTTTCATTGAGGAAAGGAGAAGTCTCAAGTATTTTCACGTCGAAAATGTGGATGTCACACCAAGTGGGATTTTCATTGAGGAAAGGAGAAGTCTTAAGTATTTTCACATCATTAACACCAACTTGCATTGGCGATACAAGTTATGACTCAATTCCAGCTTACAAATGCTTGATGAACCATGAGTATCATCGTTTCACCACTTAACGGGACATCATATCCTATTGCAGCGGACACTGTATATGAATTGTTAGCGATAGGACCAGTTGGATTTATCCTGAGAAGTTTATCGGACGGTTATTATTGTGAACTATTTCATGGCCTTTACTAGGTCTTTGATCATGTCCTTGTTGCCCGTTGCCACAACATTACTAGGAGTCCACTTGCCCTATTTATCATTGGCTCCTGGTTTGTGGCCATGTTTGAGACACTTGGAGGTGACTTTATGTTTCTGGTGAGATTATTTGTTAAACTCCTCTTTGATTGGTGTAGTAATGTGCCTCAACTGTGCCTGCCTGGTGTTCAGTACCGTGTGTCTTCACTTCAGATATGGTCACTGTGGAATCTTCAAATTGGAGTCTGGTGGATGTAGTCTTGATAGAGGGTGATGCAAGCATCAAAGTCGCTGCATAATCTCTCATCGGATACTATGATCCAAGTCTGAACGGCGTCAAATTTATAGTTCTTGATGCCATCACGTAAAAGACTGACCTTGGAACATGGGTCGATCCCGGTGTACCTGTGCTCAACCAGGTCTTCCATGATGGAGTGCTGCTGCTTGCGCTGAATGTTTATGCAGTAGCGTTCGAATCCCAATGGTGCTGCTCACCCATGTACTAGCTAGATGATGTTTTGATGTTGTTGTCTGCAAATGTGACCGCCATCCCATTCTTTAAGTTGCAATTTCTATCGTTTCTGACACATCTCCTGGTTGATGTCAACTTCTTCCTTCAGAATATGATCTTGCTCTTCTTCCAATTTCACTTTGTTTCCTTGATGATAGACCGTGTTCAGTTGTGCATTTATTGCTGGTTTTGCAAATGTGCCTTATAGGTGGTACATGATCCTGACTTCAATCAGCCAATCCTTAAATTGATGCAACCAAGTGTGGTGGCAATAGACTTTGATGGTCATAGTTATTGGTTTTGATTGCAATGGCAACAAATGACAATGAAGTCAAGGGACCAGCCAGATACCGCATTATGAAGACAATGCTGGCACTGCTCTGCCTACCATCAGATGGCAATACCACTATCCACCAAGAAGGTTTGACTACTGGTAAGTGAGCATGGAAGAGTGCAATTGGTGGAGTTTGAATCTCTCTCCTGAAGCCCAACTGGCCTACATGAACAAGCCCCTTGGGCTCCTCTAGGAGTTTACCATGTTGCATGTTCTGAATGACATGTGTCACATTCAAGTGTCATGTGCTTGATCTTGTAGTTGAACTGTGGTGGCCACAGGTATGGAGATGCTGTTGATTGCTTCAGTAGCAAATTCTCAACTGGATTGCAAAGGAGACATTAAGTTAGGAGCAATTTATCTTCTTGCCTTCTGAAGAAGGAACAAGCACTTAAGTTCCTTATGTGATGTGAAATGAATGTTCTGAAGGACTTCCAGGATGTGTTGGCTTGGTGTATTATGTGTGCATGCATATTCTTGGGTGGGGCAAATGCCCCAAATATCATCCCTGCATCTCCACAAGTGAAAAGAAGAGGTCTTTTGGCCTTCTGATGAAGGAGCAAGCAGCACTTAAGTTATTTTTGTGACATAAATATCCTGAAGGGATGTGTTAGCTTGGCTGGAGTATTGATGTGTGCATATTCTTGGGTGGAGCAAATGACCCAAACATCATCCCTGCATCTTCACAAGGGAAAAGAAGAGGTCTTTTCCTAGGTGAATTTGAAGTTAAGAATGAATTACCAGGCTTATTACCCGCCCGTTAAGGAATTATCCCCAGGATCTCACTAGGTAGCAGACCTTGGGTGCACCTTCCACCAGTGTATGAAGCAAAGGATAACTACTAGGGATGTGTATTTGTATGCTTTGCTTAGATTAAGATCTGCAGGATTTGACCCCATGACCTCGCTACGGAGGTGAAGAAATTTGCACAGTTAACTAATCACAAATCCTCCCAGTTGATTAGTATGATGTTAAGTGCACTCCCCCACAAATACTTTCACTGAATGATAAGCGTAGTATAGAAAAAACGGACACTGTCTCCAGTGATCAGCTCTTTGGTATTGGGTCGCTTCAGTTGAGCGACGTACTGGGACAACTCTCCGCAAGCAGGACCTTCAATGACGATTGCACTTCATTTGTGATGGTGGTTTGCTTCACAGGTGGCCTCCTTTCCTTGTCTACCCTTTGAAAAGCTGGCTGGCAACCAGGAAGTGCCGTGAGCATGAAATTCAGTGAACTGGTGCTGGACCACTTTAATTGAATTCTTGAAAATTAGTAGCTAGATTCAGATGTCTTAAGTGCTCCTCAAACCTCTTTTGCCAACAGAAGCACGTCAACTTTCCATTCCATTTCATGCTGCATTCTCCACATAATTCTCTTGGACAAGAAGGGACATCTCAACACCTCTGGTGGAAGGGCAAGAGCTCCAAAGGGTATGGTCAATTGTTCCGGGAACCCCATGATGATGGAGACAAGACAGAGCCAAACTTTCCTATCCAAGAAACAGCAAGGAGGAGGTTAGAACAGAAATGACATGCTGTGATGCACGCATTTGTGAATCACCACTAGCGATTTGTCTGTAATTAATTACCAGTATCTTGTTACGTTTGGAAAAATGTTGAATATTCCCATTCATCAATTGGTGCCGCATATCCTCCACCATGAGGACCTGACTCATTCTCCCGCCTGTCCATCCATCATTGAGAAGTTGCCATTCATTTCCCTTGTTGTTGCTGGAATGGGCATGACAGCTTGTCAATCTGTACTACTATCATCATCTAAGGAATGTTTGTGATGGTCATCAGGATTGCAGTCAAGGATGTCAAAGAACTCTACATCCTTAGTACTACTAGCAAGTAAAAAACAAGTAGGGATTTGACAAAGATCCCACAAGTGATCAAACTCTCCTCTTGTTGCACTTGGAAGTGCCATTTGTTAGACATATCCTGTTGACAAAGTTCAAGGTCTTCTCCAATTCCTCTATCTTTGCCATCCTTATTCAATCAAACAATTGCTGGTTTGTTCCATGGCTGTGGCAACACACACTTTTGCCCAAATGTCATGCTTCTGTGCCATTCTGTGTACCTTGTGGTCACCATAGTTGTTTGCCGTATTGACAGAAGTGATGCTGCTGTTAACACTGCTGCTTCCCTTGCCAACTTTTACCAATCCGAAAAAATAGGGTTTTTCTCTCGCTGAGTTGACGGTCCTATAAACTCTAACCTCCCAACTCCAAAGTCCCAAGTACAGGGTACTTGTACCTGGCACTCCGATGAGTACTCTGTACTCGAGTAGACTACTGTACGGTACCGAGAATTACTCTATGTGCTCAGTGACGCCAACGGAATTGGACACATCGGGGTTTTTGAAAATAATGCGACGACCTGTATCCGTAGAGCGTACGGAGTACTAGCGTAGAGAGCGTAATCTCATGAATGGAAGCAAGAATTGGCGCGTTTGTCGCGCTCACAGTTAGAAGAACATGTGGGAAAGGGACCATTTAGAATTTTATCTATCATGTTGATACAGTACATACTCGAGTACAACCTAATCTTGCATTCTGCATGGTAGCTTCTGTATGTATTCTGGAGTATAGAGTATAGTACTCGATGCTGGTAGCTGGTACCTGGTACTTGTACCTGGTACTCGAGCTATCATACGAGTAAAAGATTAGCGCACATGACTTTTTCACTTCCGGCACTCCGTCGTTCGAGTCGCCATCTGTCATCCCAACCCGAAAAACCTGGGATTTTACGGGAATAGACTCTGTACGCTACTCTGGACTCTGTAGTCTAGTGTGGAGGTCGGAGTGTTCGGTTGTTCCCTCGGAAGGGATGCTGGTGCTCTGAACGACGGCCGATAGCGGAGCCAACGATACTTCGTTCATCCCGGAGGCAGACTACAGTGCCATTTGTTCGTTGACCCGTTGCCTACATTATCTGGCACGTCCCTCCAATCCTCGTTTCCTCGTTTCTTCTCCATCACAATGACTGGATTTGGCAAACGGTTGATCAAGTCGAAACATGAGCCTTGGGCTAGTTCATACATAGAATACGAGCGGCTGAAGACAGTACTCCAGGAATTGGGGAGAAACGACTCGGGGCAGGGTGTCCTTGTAGAGTCGTCTCGAAGTGTGCTGTCGTTGACAATGATTCAGGAACGTGCTGTTGCTAGCGGCTTTGAACTGTTGGTTGATCAAGAGATTGAAAAGATTGTCCTATTCTTTCTCCAGAAGCAAGGAGAACTCGCGCGTCGTTTCAGGGAATTGTCGCCGAAAGCGGACACTGATCCTCACAATACAGAGATTGGCAATGCCGATTTTCATACGCAAGCAGAGTATCGGAACTACCTTGAAATCGGTGAAGAGTTGGTACTGCTCGTCAATTTTGTAGAACTTAATGTCACAGGACTTCGAAAGATTCTCAAGAAGCATGATAAGATTTTCTATGGGGCTCCAATGTCACAACGCTACTTCACACGTCGAGTTTACGGGAACGATTCACAGCTGCAACAAATCTACAACTATGAAGGTATTGCAGCTCTTGTGGGGACACTGAAACGGCGACTGGAGCGGTTCCAAGAACACACTCAGCCTCGAAAGATTGGTTACTTCACCTTCGGGTCGTCTTCACAAGTGTCGCCGACTCCGCCTATTCTACGCAAGATCGAGGATGCTCGTCGTCGTCTGAACGAATCGTCGGGCTATGCCAAAGCGATGGCCGCAAGAGCCCTGTTGTTTGAGAACGAAGACATCGACTCACTCCTTTCGGAATTACGCCCTGGTCGCCAAATATCAAGCATTCTTAATCTTGCGAGCACCTTCCTCTACATGACCAACTATTTCATTGTAGCACCCACGTCTGGTGCATATGCTGCTCGGTTGGGCATGTCCGAGGCACTTGCCGGTGTCATTATCGGCATGACCCCATGCGCAGCCTTGATCGCGTCCGTCTTATACTCGTGGTGGTCAAATCGTTCCTATCGCCACGCACTCCTCTTCGCAGCGACCTGTTCCATTGTCGGCGACGTTCTGTATGCTCTTGCCCTTCCATTGAAGTCAATTCCTCTCATTTTCCTGGGTCGACTTCTAAATGGATTCGGTGGTGCTCGCGCAATCAATCGTCGTTACATTGCCGATGCCTATCCAAAGAGTGGTCGAACGGCCGCTAGCGCAGCGTTTGTCACGGCTGGTGCCTTGGGCATGGCAGCAGGACCAGCCTTGGCGGTTGTGGCAGATCAGATAACGCCGAAGTACCCAAAAGACGGATCCATACATTGGTGGACTGTTGAGACAGCTCCAGGTTGGACCATGGTCCTCTTGTGGTCGGTATTCTTGTTTTTGGCAGTGGTATTCTTCGAGGAACCTGAAAGACACACTACAACTAGATCAGTGGAGGTGCCGCTGAAGCCATCGGAAGAGGAGCCTCTGTTTCAAAATGCAGACTCCATTCATGACAGTATGAAACTCAAGCCATCGCCTCCGCTGTACAAGAATGTCGCAGTCATGACGTCCCTCTTGATATATCTCGTTCTCAAGTTGGTCCTCGAATGCCTTTTGAGTTCAACGGGCACAGTAACTTCCTTCTATTTTGACTGGGATGCGACACGTGTGGGAGTTTACCTTGCGGTCTTGGGCCTGCTCATGTTTCCCGCCAACCTAATTGTTGCAATCATAAGTCGAAGCCATGAAGATCGCGCAATTGTCGTTGGCACCCAAATCATGGTATTGATGGGAACTACTGCCATCATTGGTTACGTCCCTGATGCGGAGTACAGTGTTTGTCATTACATTTCAGCATCGGTGTGCTGTTTCCTTGGTACGAATATGCTTGAGGCGCCCATCATGTCAATACTTTCCAAGACTATCCCCCCACAGTGGGCGAAGGGTACCTTTAACTCTGGGTTGTTAGCCACGGAAGCTGGAACCTTTGGCCGAGTGCTGGGAGACGTGATCATTTCGCTAGCCGGACTAGCTGGTATCGATCGCATTCTGGATCTGACCTTTGTTCCAATGACGGTTATCATGGTTGGCACTCTGCTTATCACATTGAAGTCGTATGCGCAGCTTGCAACCGACGACGATGAGGACGATTGATTGACTGACAGACCCAGAGATTTGTCGATCGGGTCGACCATCCGACTCATGATTGGTCAGTCTTGAAATGAGTATGTCTGCCTTCTTTATATCGGGCAGCTTAATCTTGCTGGTGGTTGGGAGAATGTTCCTCTATGTAACGAATGGCTCCTTAAGGCATACGTGATTAAGAGTCTTGATCTCGGTGCTCTCATTCTCGGCTCACCATTTGATACCATAAGACAGGGGACAGGGGTCGTAGGCATCTTCAGCTTAACGGCATAGCCGTTTTCTAGTCCTGTCCAGCTTGACTTCCCGTCACTTCCCAGGTTTGCTTCTTGATGCGGGGCATATGGTCGTGCTTTAAGTATCATGTTCCTCGAATCAAGCCCGACTTATTAAAAACACTCCGAATACCCGTCCAAATCGGCTAATTTCCTCGACATGTTAACGTTTTCCACCTCCGGGTCTCCGGGATACCGCACTATCGGAAGCCCCCGTGACGAGTCCAACGTTTTCTTCATATACTGCACTCGTATGTCATACGTGTATATAGTATGTAGCACGCACAGCTGACTCACATACTACCAGGTACCACTCTTTAAACCTTCCGCCGATCCCAGGTTCTCACAATTTATAGATCTCTCCCTGTTCGCAAAATTTCGAAACATCAAAAAGCTTCCATGTTCGTGTCCCGCGTTCTTTCCACAGGGCTTCTCCTGGCTCTTCTCCATGGTGTTGGGGCTGAAGCTAGCGCCAACGAACGAAACAATATATACGATGAAATGGCGCTGCAAGAAGAGACCGTCATCTGGGGACGGGAGATTCGAAAACTGAATTTAATGAGCATAACTCCGGCGCCGACCCCGCCTCAAGGCGGTCAATCGAAGCTCAGCGTGAGTTGAATTCGTCGTCTTCAGCTTTGCTTTCGATTATGATGGCTGTCCCGGATCTAACCCTATTCTCGCCTCGTGCAGGTTGATGTCACTTGTACTGACGACAAGAATGGCGACAATTGTAACGCAATCGGAACTCCAGAGCCTGCATGCGGCAACGGAATTGACACTTTGATGTTTGCATACATTGGCAGGAATTGTGACCAAAGTGTGAATTCTCAGAGCTCTTTTGAATGTCATGACTCTGACGGAGGTCCGTTGGAAGACGACGATGCTCACATCGACTGCGCTGACCAGGATGGTGCCGAAGTTTTCAAGGGCGTCGTTGCTGTTGGTGAGCAGATCTCATTTGGAGATAAAAAGGACCTACCTGCAGAGATCTTTTGCACTGTGAAGGATAATGACGGCTCAGTGTTGCAAGAATTCAACATTCAAACTACTGATTACGATGACCTTTTCCTTTAGGACGTGTTCGGCAGCTTGCAGCTGGAAAGTTGTAATAGTTTGGAATGCTTGATCGATATTACATACGTGTACACCGTTCAGAACGACGGAAGTACTTCGCTGGAACAGATCTCGAGAGGGAAGAACTGATGATGTGACGGGTCAATTCAATGACGGAAACCTCAGCCCAGGAGAGTCTACGCCAGCGCAAGAACCCTCTGTACTTGATATTTGTGTTTACGGTTCCGTTATAACCATTGTTGAGGCCACAGGCAAGCCACCAAGTGGCAGTCCCGTGTCAAGCGACGGTACCTTCATTGTTGAGACCCAGGGATTGCCGGAACGAGAAATCGCCGAGCCGTGCAGTAACGGAGAAGGTGCGTGCATTTTGCTGTTCTCGTGGTTTGTCATGTGCGATTCATCTCATGTTGTATTGTTTAGGTGGTAAGAAGGGTGGTAAGAAATCAAGCAGTGACGAAGAGTACAGCGGGAAGGGTAAAGGCTCGGGAGGGAAGAGAGGCGACGATGATGACGAGTATGGCGGCAAGGGTAAAGGCACGGGAGGGAAGAAAGGCGACGATGATGACGCGTATGGCGGCAAGGGTAAAGGCACGGGAGGGAAGAAAGGCGACGATGATGATGCGTATGGCGGCAAGGGTAAAGGCACGGGAGGGAAGAAAGGCGACGATGATGACGCGTATGGCCGCAAGGGTAAAGGCTCAGGAGGGAAGAAAGGCGACGATGATGACGCGTATGGCGGCAAGGGTAAAGGCTCGGGAGGAAAGAAAGGCAACAATGATGACGCGTATGGCGGCAAGGGTAAAGGCACGTCAGGAAAGAAAGGCTCGGAAGGGAAGAAAGGCAACGATGATGACGCGTATGGCGGCAAGGGTAAAGGCACGTCAGGAAAGAAAGGCTCGGAAGGGAAGAAAGGAGACACCGATGATGAAGTCTCCGGAAAAGGAAAGGGTGCTTTGAACGGTTACCTCTGAAGGCTCGGGTCATACGATGAGTGCCACACCGGCAAGGGAAGCGGTAAGTCAGCGTACACATGTGTTATAATGCTATGATCATGTTCAATCCTGACTTCTTCGTTTGCGGGAAATATGTCATAGGTAAAAAGGGCAGCAGTGGCAAGAAGGGAGGCAAAAAGGTGGGAAGAAAGGAGGCAAGTAAGGCAACGCTTATTGAAGTCTACTTCATTCCTCAAGTATCGCATCAACGTGTCCCACGTGCGCAATAATTCTTTTGCCGTGATTTGAGTGTCCATTGCCTAGCGCCTAGCTAGTGACTAGTATAAACTTCTATACACACGACAATGTTAGTCAAAACCATTGTAGGTTTGATAATTCTATGTGCTCCCCTGACTACTCGAAACATCACAATTGTCTGTACTGACGCATGGAAACAACCTTCTGCTGGACGTCTGTTGCGCCCGATGAATATTGAGCACTGAAAAAATCATCGAGAATTGCCTGCCAGCTGACAGGCCTCGCGAATCACGACGACAAGACGGCTTGAACTCCCATGGATAAGTAGCTCAATAAAGGTATGCAAATCACGTCGCTAGCCCCTGGCAAGCACTTGTGCACAAATCGAATATGGACGCCAAACGGGGTAAGTGCAAAAACATGGATCCGGAACCCACGACCCCGCAATGACACGATAGAAGCGATCCGATGCCTGCGCACAGGGCTTGTGGGTAAGCCCACGAGCTGTGCGCATGCAATAGCACTTTGACCCATCATTATATTGCCATAGGAAGAAAGCGTGATTGTGCTCTTGCATGACTGTGGGCATCTTGTGCAGGGCATTAGTTATATATCTGTTCATTGACAAGCTCGACGAATTCTACCAAGAAGGTAGGACTCTTGTATGCCTATTGCAGTCAAGAAACTGAAACAAACGTGTCTGAACCTCAAGTTTCGACAGAACATGAAAGCGCCACTGCCCAAAGCAGTTACTAGTACGTCGAAGACTCGTAGCTCTACGCTCTATCCGCCGTTTCGATGTTTGGAAAGCCCGGTGGCACAAGTCGACCCGACAGACGAAGTAGAAGCTCTTTCCATCGGTAAAAAACGAATGCAAATCCATCGACCACCCAAACGAACCGGCGCAACAAGCCTGGACGGTCGAAGGTCACCAAGGCGGAGGCCACACGACCATTCTGGACAACGATTGCACCTGGTAGTGTATTGAGAGCAAATACACCCAAACAAGCACAAAATGCGAAAGTTGCAATAGTAGACGCCAATGTTCAGTTCGCCCCAATTCACTTGTCGCCAACTGAATGCATACTAGCATGAGAATGGCCTTCGTGTTTCTCATTGGAGAGTCGTACAGTGAATTTCTGGGTAAAATCCCTTTTCATGGGCATTGTGTTTGTGCAAGAAATCCACTGGGACGTATCGTCCAGGTGAAGCAAAGAACTGGTCACCACTCTTGACTTCACGCAACCTGCGCCTTGCCCCATTACTACTAGGTTGCGATAAGAAGAACCCTCGAACGACGAGAGAGCCTAGGGACATCCACTTTTATCTCCACTGAGATAACACATCTGCTTTTCGATCCAACCTGCTTAACCAGAGACTTTACTGTAGCCACTGTACGAGCGATGTCTGCCACAACCAGAGCCAAAACTCACCACTCCAACTTGAATATCCACGCTTCGATTGTGACTCTTGATGATAAGCGGCGCGCCACCGTCTCCCTCACAGCTATCTCCTCCGCTACCAGGCATCGCGACTGTACAGAGATGCAAACCGGAGCTGAGCCGCGATTGGTACTGTTGATTGCATTTGTCGAAATCTCCAGCCAAGACGCTCACTTCCCTGAGCCGCCTCGAGGGTGCAGGATTCGACTCAGAGTGGGCACCGAAGCCAAAGAGTTTCAACGATGAGTTTGGCAAAGGAACGTAGCTCAATTTATTCAATTTGACCGGCACTATCGATGAAAGTGGCGTCTTAAGTTTCAGCACCATAATATCATTCTCAAAGCTCTCACTGTATCCAGGATGTGGAATCATCTTCGCCGCTGTTCTACGAACGCCATCATGTGGATTGGATACATTGACGCGGACCGAGATCGAAGCACCCTTTCGATAACACTGCGCAGCAGTGAGAATGATATCGGAGCGAATAAGAGTGCCTCCGCAAATGAAACAAGACGGAACCCCATCAGGGACGCATATTTGAAGTTGGGCAAAGTAAGGATGGCGACCCGGCGATGCAACGACTTTTGCAAGTCTTCCAACAACCGAAGCATCTTCATCTCTCTCATCCCAGCGCTCTCCACTAGTTGCAGACAGGAGGAATGTGATCACAAGGCATAGGAGAATATTATTAATCATTGTTTCATCGCCTTGGTCAAGAAGACACTCTTCGTCGTCATAACCCGCAGGTTTTTCATTAGAAGGACTTGCTCAAGTACAAATTTTTCGCTCTGCCCATACTCGTTGTGTACGTAGTTGTTGTCCTACTCTCTCCTACCGTAGTAGGGTACGAGTACATAGTACTCGGAGCAAACGATGAGAATCGTAGAGCGCTGAGGTTCAATTGTACCTGGTAGGATGTAGGATGGGGGTGATTGTGTGACAGTTTGACTTCGTAATTCCTCATGCATGCGGTAAACTATTCATACGCATGTACCCGGGTACTCAGTACTCAGTACACTGGACTCTGGATTCTGGAGTTAGACTCCATTACTCCGATACTCGGAGTACTGGTGTACCAGCTGCAGTAGTACAAGTCCTTGCAGCCCAACCGGAAGGTCGGCCATACATGCGAGTATTAATGGCCGGGGCGCCAAGGCTCACTCGCAGAATTGCGACGTTATTAGACAAGCGAAAAATACAAGAATACACATGTAACACTGCGAACTGCATGCGGCTGATTGAGAACTCAGACTGTAATGGTTTGGCGATGTACATACGTATCGGAAGCTCGTTGTCACAAAGTGAAGGTTTAATTAAGAAAGGTGTAGTTTTCACATGTTAAACGCGGCATTATGTGGATACGTGTGTATCAGCTAATTCCGAGCTGGAGTGCTCGAAGTTCCGTTTGAGTTATATAGTAGAAAGAAGTTATTGGCGCAATTTTGTGCTTGTATTTGAATGCCACTTGGTATTCGGAGTAGCACGTGTGACGCACTTTGGAGTTTGCGCGGTAATAAGTTGCACAGCATGTGACTATCCATGCCGTACGGCTTGAACGTCTACTTCAAATTTAAAGACAGTTGGCCGGAGGTCAGGTGAGGCTACCGGTACTTGTACCAGTACTTGTACGTGAAAGCTGGAAGTATGATTATGAGAGAGTACTTGTATGCCAGATAGGAGACTCCCTACCTGTCATACTATTAGAGTAATGTAGCCGTTGCGCACGGTAACACACCTAGGAATGCATGGAATTCTCCATGCATACGCACATATTATTACAGTACGCCCTTTATCCTCAGTATCATATTACATTTGGCACAAGTACTTGTAGTACTGTACTGTACTTACCACATTCAAGTAAACGAATCGCAGTACTTGTATGCAACTACGCATGTGGTGTCGTGCGGGGTCGGGCGGTCGTGTGGTCGTTCCGTGTTCTGTGCACCTTTTTTTCGAGGTGTGTGTCGAAAATCGAAAAGTGTGTATGATATATTCATACATGGGTCAAGTAGACTATGCATTATCATATTTATATGTACAACATTTATGCACCGTATTTACTTACTTTTCGGACGAATGTTTATGTACCAGGTTGCATACGAGTTCTGGAGTATATCACTAAGTACGCTGGAGTACCAGGTTCTGGCGTTTTCGGAGTATGCATACCAGTACCACTACGGAACTGCTTAGGATTGTAAAACGTCATTTACCGGATATCTTGTCACATTTAACCGACATCCTGGTACATAGACCTGACCCTTTCACACGAATTTCGTCGGTGGCTCACAAGAGTCAAGTTCCCACCATTTTGCCGCGCCTTTTTCGCCAATCGGTCATGTATCGCACCAGTATTCAAAAATTCGAATGCAATTTTCGCCCACTTCAAAAACCCCTGTACGTTTGATTTACGTAGGGACATACTAAAGTGATCGTTACCTTTTTTTGAGTCCAGCGACCATCGAAAGCATGCCAGCCACGATCAGACCCAACGCAAGAAAACCCAATCTCGCTGTTTCGCACCCCTGTGACGGACACCCGGACCAGAGTGCACTCCGCTCTCATACCATAATTTCCGATCAACAGAATTGTAATTACTTCTTCGTATTTCATATATCGTGATGCAGAGAGGATTACTGGTATTCTGCCTTTTGGCAATGTGCTTCATGAGCATGGTTTCGGCTCAAGAGAAGAACGTTCGTGCACGTGAATTGGAAGACAAGGCACTCTTTGAGAAGGAAGAAGCATCCCTGTGGGGACGTTTGCTCGAAGCTGACGCCAGTTTGTCTGGTGCAGAGCCGAAGGGGAAAGGCGGAAAGAAGGAAGGAAAGGGTGGAAAGAAGGAAGGCAAGGGAGGAAAGAAAGAAGGCAAGGGAGGAAAGAAAGAAGGCAAGGGAGGAAAGAAAGAAGGAAAGGGCGGAAAAGGAAAGGGAGGTAAAGGAAAGGGCGGCAAAGGAAAGGGAGGTAAAGGAAAGGGTGGAAAGAAGGAGAGAGCCAGAAGTCTTCTCGTGAATGTTGTTTGAAGCCCTCAAGGAAGACCTGAACTAGAGGATGACCGCAGAGCCAGAGGACTTCCGGTGCGCATGGTTTGAAGCGACTCACATCCTTTGTGAATCTCTTTCTTAAATGTCCTATTTTGTTATCAGTTATAAGAAATGTAGAGTTTAATAGGCTTGCATCCTTTCAACGACGCCCATCTCACTTTAGATCGAATAGAATTCGCCATGTTGAGGGCAACTTCAGAGTGCAGACAAGAAGGGTGGCGCGCAAAGATCGAGTCGGAGACTTGTCCCACTAACTCAGTATTGCAGATTATATATATATGTCATACGTGTGGCATATCGTCCCATACATCGGTTTCTTGAAGCGCAACGGATTTACACACATATCAACATCATTCATACATGTTTAGATTCAAGAAAGAAGACTGAAAATCGCCATAAATGATTTGCGATCCCGCCCAACTTCAACATATATTCAAGAGGTACCCGATTCTATCCATGTGACCATAGTAAATAGTAACCTTTGATCTGTGACACGCGCAGCGTGGGGGGGCGGAACTGGAATTAATTCTATTGTTTTCGCAATATAACGTCTGGGATCAAAGACTTAGATTGAATTTTTTGGTTCCATACAATCATCATTGTATGTGAACATATACCCCTGTGTTTCAGTCCTTAGCAACGTCGGAAGGTGTGTCTTGTGTCTTGTACATGTATCTTGTATCCGATGTGCAGCAGCTCATGTACACAAAATGTAACATGAATTCGATACGGGAGTATAGTATTATATACTCTACTAGCACATGTCACGCTGTATGCTTACATGCACAAAAACACTTTTGATACTGTAGTAGAGTCTAGAGTACCACATGTTAAAATACCACTCGTGTGCAGAGTAGTGACGAGGGGGGATGACAAATATTGTTTGAGTGTTCCGCACCTGTTCAAACATCTGATGCCAGAAGGAATCACTCTTGATTTTTGATCAGAGTTTCCTAGATGCTCCTATGACCTGCCCTCACTTGTCTCCTGATTTGCTTCCATTTGAAAGCAACTGATCCTAAGTGCTGTAAATTGTTTGATCATTCTCAACTGTTGAGTATATGCATGATTTTAGATAGAATTTTGTTTCTGTTTCTTGTAGATTATCGCAATTGTCACTTAACTATGCCCCACACACACGGATTCAGAATCATGCTGGCAGCCATTGTTCATAACATCATAATGCAACCCTGCTATGATTGTGTTTGCTCAGGCAAGATACGTTCCTTGCTGCTAGGAGTACTACTAGACAAATAGATTGTTGCGTGCCTTCTTGCCATCATTGAGGAGCGGAAGGTCCCTGCAATACTCAGTTCCATCATGAGTACATCTGCAGAGTTTGTGCCAATGATATCCATCATCCAGGAACATGAAATTCATGATTTCCACAAGATTTAGTACCCTTTAAATCATTAAGTGTTCCATCCTGCATGTTGGCTTAGGAATACTGGTCCAACAACCAAGAAGAAGAATAGTTTGTTGTGTACCTTGTTCTCTAAGCTGAGGGTCAGGGGGAATCTGCTCTTATAAATCTTGGTTGCATCATCATCAAAACCTCTGGGTTGCCAATCACCTCACCACTAACACAGAAGTCTTTGTAAATCCAGCATCTGTGACCATGAAATTCATGATTTTCACAAGATAGACCCTTGAAAGAATCCTTCTTGTATTTGACAAGTCCAGACATTGCTGATATCATTTATGCAGAGGGTCATGCACGGTTGATGCCAGAAGAAGTAGCTATGTATTGAGTGCTTTGATTTAATACTTGTAGGTAAAGCCAATGGGAGCTCAGAAAAACACTCCGGATTACAGTACTGAATTCTCATGTCCACGTACTACCAAATCCTAACTTGGTTCTTGCATGTCCTTTTATTGCATTCTTGTTGGCCGCAATCTGAACATTCAATCGGTTATTCCTCTGGATCAAGAAGCTTACTTTATTGACAAAGTCATTCGCTTCTGGCTGTCCTTGTTGCATTATTATTGATGTTATCAATGCACGCTGGCTAGAAAGAGCGATGTTTTTTGTACATCTGTTGAAAGTACTCAAATTTGTAGTACAGATGCGCCAAGTTCTGGAGGACACAGCTGAAATCCCATTAAGTACCCAAGATGCATTAAACTCTGCTTGTTTGCATTAAACCATGTACTGTACACAAAGTCCTACGTTACTGCGTATAAGTAATGTATGAAATGACTAGGATGACCCATTCAATGCAAATAGGGCTTGGAACCCTGAAATCCTTTTCCTTCCATTTCCTAGAGTTAGCACAACCATGCTGACAAGCACGGGTAGAGAACATCTAGCCAAATGCCACAAGTGCACCACTATCACCACCAAATGAGGCATCCACATCTTGACAGAGTGCTCAAACAGTTGATGTTTGTATGTCATGGATTGCACTGAATGACCTATAATAAGATAAATGGGTTGCAATCAACATTTACACAGCACTCCTTTCTGTGTTAAATTGCATCAACTCGTGATCTTAAGTTCTCTTATTGTTGTCTACAAAATTTTGCATCTCAGGTTGTCAGATGACAATACCAAAAAGGTCAATCGGTCATGAATACATGTTTCCTACTGGGCAGGACAACTCAACGAGGCTCCATCCGAGGCTAGTAATCAACCCTTTGTGTGCCTATTTAAAATCGCATCATCTTGTATGATAATGTGTACCAAGAAATCTACTCAAAAATGTTATTGAACATGAAAGTCACAAAGATTGTAAAGTGTGGCCATTGATGAAAGCAGAATGAACTCATACTAGGGTTACTCAATACATGAATAATCTTGAGACAGTTGTTCAATAATTGTCCATTGCAATTTCTCGTTGAATAAAGTTAGATTTAATACTTTATCCTTGCTTTTGGAGCACTGCTGTGTGGTTTTGTCCCGACACTCCTGGCACCTCCCTTGTCACCTTAGATTTGATTTTTCACCTTTTCTATCATTCAGATGCTTAAGGCCGGTTCTTACGTGCGACGAAAAACGAAAACGAAAGTGAATCTCAGGGCATTTTCGTTTTCGTTTTTGTTTCCTACCGTTCTTACGTGAACGAAAACGAAAATGAGATCAGATTTCACTTTCGTCGGAGTACCGCTCATAACCCAATTCCGACGAAAGTGAAGTTCACTTTGTCGGCTTTTGTCGACCGACGAAAGTGAACAGCATTCACCAAAAATTCCAGGTTCCGTATTTTCACTTGTATTTCAGCACTCCCGTAGCATAGTAGTCCCACAAATGTTAAATGTTGCGACACCAATCACGATGGTGAATGGAATGCTTTAACAAAGCAGTCACGAGGATCGACAAGGATACTTGACAATCAGCCACCTCAAAATAGTTACTTAAGCCAGCAGGCAATCACCTCTGTGATCGTAAACATGTCTGCAGTCGCGATCGTGAATGGAGAAAAGAAAAAGAAGATTTGAGAATCAAATTATGCGCTCATATTTACTCCCTCGTGTGCTGGTGGTGACCGAGCAATAACAATCTCCCAAAACTATCAGGATCTACTTGGCAAGGAATGTTTCCCACCACCCCAAGAGGAATGTCACGGCACCGTCACTGCCATGCCGAGGATCAAGATGAACGAGACTCTGATGAATCTGCTGGTAGCATCAGCAGTTATAGCGATGACAATGTTAGTGACGAAGCTGATGATGACAACGACACGGAGAAATTGTTGCAGATGGTGTATACAAAGCCCCTGATTCCTACTAACAATATTGCTAGTGGTCGTACGCAACAACCTGAGAGACGACAGAGAGAGACGAGGGTGCAACAGCCTGTCATGTGGACTGATGATGACGGGACTCTACGCCGCTTCTACCCTCACCAGTCCTTGTGGTTCAACATATATGTTGCTCATCCTCGACTCGAGGATACTGTATTTCACAAACAATTCCGTACAAGATTCCGCCTTCCATATGCGCAATTCACCGAGCTTCATCAGTCACTCCAGCCAGTCGGTGGACCTTTTTAAGCGTTGGCATGATGGTAAAACACTTGGTTTTGGGACAGAAGTGCGAGCAACACCAATTCCACTCCTCTTGCTAACTTCCCTTCGATATTTGGGTCGAGGTTGGACCTTTGATGACCTTTCGGAAAACACGGCGATCAGCTTGCATGTTATCCGAGATTCTTCCATCAATTTATTGAATACGGAAGTACGGTGCTATACAATCTTTATGTTGTCGCACCAACAACGAGTGATGAAGCGCAGGTCAACATGAAAGAGTACCAAATGGCTGGATTTCCAGGAGCCATTGGTTCAACCGATGCAACTCACATCATGCTTGAAAAGGTCCAGTACCGCTTTCGGCAAGCTCACCTCGGATTCAAGATGACCCACACTGCCCGAACATACAACATAACCGTCAACCACCGTCGGCGTATCCTTTCAACAAGCAACTCGAGGTCATCCAGCTCGGTGGAATGATAAAACTTTGGCGCTGTTCGATGACTTCATGCAAAAGCTCCATGAAGGTAAGATACTGAATGACACGACGTTTGAACTCTATGAGTATAATTCAATGGGTGTCGTTGTCAAACAAAAATATCGTGGTGCATGGCTTTTGGTTGATAACGGATATCTTGCCCATCCTACAACGGTACCACCAATCAAGACAACAACTAGTAAGTCAGAGATCCGATTCTCCGCATGGCTTGAGTCACGCTGTAAGGATGTTGAGTGTACGTTTGGTATTTTGAAAGGACGGTGGAGGATACTTAAGACTGGTGTTCGTCTACATGGCGTGATTGCAGCCGACAAAGTATTCACACCTGCTGTGCATTGCATAACTGGTTGTTGGAGGTAGACGGTCTTGATGATAGGTGGGAGGAGGGTGTGCGTAGTGATTGGGATGTTGGTGCTTGTGATGAGGAGGATATGATACCTGATGCTGTTGCGCGTCTTCGCCATCCTGTCGAACAACGCAACTATGACTTATCTGGAATGGGGGCTGGGAGTGATGGCTATACTGAGCACGAGAATAGTTGTGATCCCGCACCAGACAGAAACAACCATTCTACTACCGAAGAACATTGTCGCGGTGCTCGTGATCATGGTGGGGACACCTTTGTTACACGTGTTCAGGTTGTTCGGAATTTGTCGTTGCATGATTTCGGTTCTCGACTTGTCACACATTTCAACATTGCATTCAATCAAAACGAGATCATATGGCCACGAAGGACAGGAACAGGTCAACCTGCTGGTCGCACTATTTGATCGACAATAACAATTAATACTAAGTATACGTTACGTGGTTGTCAGATAATTCTCAAATAATGTTCATCTTTTGGCTGTCGTTTCCTCCTTTCTCCACCTGCACAATGATAGGTTCGTTCATGGGAGAAACACTGCTCAGTATATCAATCTCAACACTTGCAATGGCGAATTGCGAAGCTGATGAGGTTGTGAGCGTTTGTTCTTCAGCAGAAACAGGTAAGACAAACGGACTTCCTCGACTGTGTTCCTCGTCAACCTTCGCCTTTTTCCTAGACGCTTCTTGCTTGAACGAAGACTTGATGTCATGGTGCCGAACCTGGTTGCCGGCAACAGTTGCAATGGTCAGATCAATAAAATCATCCGCTGGTATTTGGTGGTTTAAGTACATTTCTTGCTCTTCGTTGATAACTTCGCCTTCAGCCTTGGTGAGTTCCCTCATGAGATTTGCCAATTCCGTGTTCATACTTTTAAACTCTTCAATGTACAGCGGTCGTTTTGGATCATTGGACTAAGTTTCCGAGATTAGAAATTTATGCCCACTAATAAGTGATTTCATGTCCTTTACCTTCTGTCGGTGACGAGAAAGTATGCGATCATGGATACGAGACCTCTCTTTTCCAAGATTTGCCATTCGTGATTGTGCGATTGCTGCGACATGGATACGCTGGTCAAGAGTGATTCCGGAGTGAATCTCAGTCAACGAACTTGTACTAGAATTGTGTTGGTGGTTTGACTTGTCTTTTGCACGTCGTCGGTTTGAAGCATCAGCAGTTGCTTGCTTTCTTGCACTGTTCCTCCCTCCTGCTGGTGTACCGTAGTTGGGTGTTGCGTTTGACTCAACATTTACTTGTGGAGAAGTCATAAACAGCTCGGACCTGTATGCAGCCATCCCATCTGGAACAATCGGCCCCAGCAATGCAAAAATTACAAATCCAGGGAACGTCCAGTTCTCGGGCATGGCATCTTCACTTGCCTCTCCCACATCACGGATGCGATCATGAGACTCTGATGTAGAAGTAGGAACATCCAACAAGGAAGTGAGCAGAGCACGACTACTGGGTGGAGGAGGGCAAAGTACCATTATCGCCATCAAACACTTCATATCTCTTACCTTGAATAAGGTCATCGGTACCATGATCTTCAGTTGTTCCCAAAACTGACGGTAATTCATCATTTGTACTACTATTGCTGTCAACAAAGCTTCCTGAATTATTGAGAAGTAGAGTATACATTTTTCTTCGGATGTACATATAGTAGTCTTGTAGCGACATCCCTGAAGGAAGAGTACCATTGCTTGCGTATGCCTTGTACGGGCTATCTGAAGCTAAAACAATTGCGAGAGCCTTCTTTCCGTTCTTCAGGTGGTCTTGTGCCCGACAGAGGATTGTCCTATTTGCAAGCATTGTAGTAGCAGGAGCACCGATGGTTGTATTTTGACTCGCTGTGCTCCTGAGGCTCCGAGAGTACAAAAGTGACAAATTTATACCATTGGGAGCTCCAACAACAACTCTTTTGTCACCTCCAAGACAATGTAGCTCAGGTTTAAGAACGAGTATTGGTAGGGGTGACTGATTGGCTCGAACATCAGTGACCAGCAAGGGCATAGTATCCGGTTCCTCGACTGTATAAAGACCGGCAAAGACACCGACACCTTTCACCAACTGCTCTGCCAACCCAATAGAATCAACATCACTAGGATTTCCAAAGAATTGCTCCCCTAGACTTGCCTCTAGGGTACCCTTTGTTGACGAGGTACCTCTTCGGAAACACTCCTGATAAGCGAGGAAGCCTGAAAAACCTTGGAGCTCCTTCTGAAGGAAAGCACCTCCGATAAACTTGTTGTTTGCACTCATAGTCAGTCTCTCCTGCTGTCTGTTTGCACAGAGAGACAGTAGTTAGTGTGAGAACTAGACAGTCAACATATAAGAGGAATGCGGTTACTTCTTACAACTTACAATGAGCACAATGAGGTACATATAATGTAAATGAGCACAATCTTCGTGCAAGATCTGACGTGTTTCGTATTCGAGATTTTTTATGCATTGAATAAACTAATGATCTGCATCGAATAAGATTTTACTTTTCGTTGATGTTGGCACACGTAAGAACGGAGTCGACGAAATTGGAAGAACGAAACTGGAGAGGCTGCAGCATTTCACTTTCGTTTTCGTTTCCGCTGCGCACGTAAGAACCGGCCTAACATGAGTTAAACACATAAGGACCTGATACGGTGCATATGGGACCTCTGCTTTCCAATGCTCTGCGGCAAGGAATCCTGAAATGTTGTAGGATTGTTTGGTTCCGAGGATCAAAATTGACTACTTGATGATGGACAGCCTCTGGTACTACCATAGTCGTATTCTTGCCTAACAATCAGCTCCTCAGATCACACAGCAGAATATTTCTCCTTTTGGTTGAATTCCATTGTTCATGGAGTGTTCCTTTTTAAGCCATTGAATACCAACCATGTGTCTGTGCAATCGTGGAAAGTGGACAATTTCAAAGCAAGAAAGCAAAGATCATCACATCAAAGTTAATTGTGATTGAGGAGTGCACCATGTGAAGAAGAGAAGTTTGTCTCAGCAATCAATGGTGAGGCAATTGTAAGCAATTCTTTTGCTGTTACTGTGTTTGCTGTCTGGTCAGCTTGTCCCATTTGGCATTGATGACAGCATGATGTTCCCACTTGTTTTGAATGAACCTGGCTTCAAAACAAAGTATTGGCTCTCTCAATCCATCCACACTTGGACTGTCTGCTGTAGCATTGGCTTGAGAGCAACCAAGTCTACTACGCAACTGTAAAGTTATCCTCTGCATTATGTTAAGGATTTGAATGCAATATCAAATTCTTTAGGGGTTCTCTCAGGTATAATGGTAGCATTTGCATTATCTTGATACATTGCTCATGTTGACAAAAAGCACCTCGAATTGCAAACCAAAGCAGGTCATGAAACTCAATGCAAGTCTTGTTGCAACAGGAATGCAACATACAAGAATGAAGAATTTCAATGCAATTCATGTACTCATTTCTCAATATAAAGAATAGACTTTGAACCATGCACATGTCTTTATAACAAATAGCAGCAATGGAAGAACTCACTTGCAGTGTTTAACAAAACATGATTCTGTTCATTCAAAATTGCCAAGGACTATACAACTAATTGCTGTCAATTACACTGCAAGCATGATGCCATTTTCATCAGATGACAGCGGTGATGAAGGTCAATGGAAAACCTGTGACATGAATACAGGAGAAGCAATGGCTAGGGGGCAGGAATGCAAGGTGTTGAATTGTAGTACCCAGGATGGTACAGCAAATTCATCAACCAGAAATCCGAGTGCTGCTACTTGATTTGCTTTATCCATTTTGGCCGACAAAATTTGTTGGCTATCTTGACAACCTCATGTCCGTTCTTGGAATTTCAAAGTGTTTTGGAAACTCCGTAGTCAGACAAATGTGACAGTCTCCTCTGAATTTGGTGTCGACGTGTTCTTGAGATTTCGGTGTTCAAGGTGGATGACTGGAACCAGTTGCATTTTGGCCGACACATTTTGTTGGCTATCTTGACGATTCCATGTCCCTTCTTGGCATTTCAAAGTGTTTTGGAAACTGCACAGTCGTACAAATGCGACTTTTACCTCAGAATTTGGTGTCGACGTGTTCTTGCGATTTCGGAGTCCAAGTTGGATGACTGGAACCAGATGCATTTTGGCCAACCATCTGTAGTTACTTTGTAACAGAGATAACAACATATATAATAGCTTTGCAACAGTGTTGACCATACAAATGGCAAATTAAAATCATCCGTGAGTAACAAGGGTAAACAAGAGATTGTTACTCTTAACATGAATGTTGTTATCAAAGCTTTAGATGTTACGCGTATTGTTGAAAGGAACTGCAATTGTATTGTCAACATATCTGTTTTCTAACAATATACATTTGCTGAAACAGGAAAGACACACAGCATTATCCGGTAGCACTTAAGGTGTGAAAATTTAGTTACCACTGAACATTCAAGTTGTGGAGCTGATTGATACTTTCACCATGCCATTGTATTCCACAACAATGCTCTTGTCGTTAACTCATATTTCTTGTCGGGATTTTGCATCCCATAGAAACTTAAGAAGCGAATAGTAACATTGAGCAATCGCAAATGTTGTGGTCAAGAATCCTCACCACAGTGAAAAATTGGAAGGGAGAAAAAAGAAGAAAAATTCTAGTAACTCTATGGCAACAAACACTGGCCTACAGCCTGATCAAACTGTGCTGTGTCTTTATTCTTTTCTTTCAAGAAGCGGACCAAGTTTGGAGTCCAACTGATGATGGACAAACAACAGGAATGATTACCAAAAACTGGATTACGCAAATTCGGGTCAATTAGTATCCCATCGGGTCGTGGGCCGTGGGTTGCCACGTCGCCACTACTCGCAGTATTGTACAAAAACCACAACTCTATTTAACATTTGAGCGCTATGTCCTGGGTATACAGTATAGTATATAGTATATAGGCATTCGACCCGTACTGTGAAACCCATGCCTGGTGGTAGACCGGGCTCCACGTAACGTTGCACCCACAACTAACCTAGCAGAGTGCCCGGCCAAGTACCAGGTAGCGACGGCATCCCCGAGATTGCTTCCTTAAGACGGGCTCATGATGATTATCCATGTCTTGAGGTGCGATGTAGATCGTACCGTGTGATCTCGAATATCTGCCCTCAGCAGTGGTTCGCAAGGTTACTTACCATGTATAGCGTATAGTATTAGGAGGTTTTAAGTTACACACCAATAGACGACTACTGGAATTCCGTATTGTACGGTCTACTGTTACTGGTCGTCGGCATAGGTTATAGAGAAGGGAGTACAAGGTACAAGTACATACTTGTACTACAGTACCAGCTAGGTAGTACGTATCGTAGTACTATGCGCATAGAAAGGGATCTGGATAGATGGGATATGGGATATGGGATATGGGATATGGGAATATGGGGGATATGTATCATCATATAATATGTGTACCTGGTACGATACCAGGTATGTATCAATGCGATATCGTACGGCAGGCCTACTACAAGTGTAGAGTACAAAGTACCAGGTCTAATACTGGTAGTATGAGTACAGCAGAAGGGATGAATGACCGTCGATCACTCGACCTGCAGTGGCATTCCTTTGCTGCTCGACTAGTTGTGCATTGACCATGCCGGCCCCAAAGAACGCCAATGAATCCTATTGTACCTTCACATTGGCCAGCGATGTGACAGCTGGAGGACTCCCATCTGAAGCTGAGATTGCAAAGGATCTGGAGTCCAATGATGACAGCGTGAGTTTACCCTTGCATACTCAGTGTCCTTGGTCGTCAGGGACTTTGGATTGTAGCTGCGCATGTCCTGAAAATAATCATATTTGCGTATCTTTTGTTCATTATTTCGATGTGATGCTGATTCGATTCTATTGCAACTTTGTTCGATTTCATTGCTTAGGTGAAGAAAACGGCACTGAAAGCTGCTATACTTGCGATGCTTGGAGGTGAAGCAATGCCTCGCATTCTGATGCAAGTCATCCGCTTCTGCATCAACTCGAATGACAAGCAGCTTAAGAAGTTGTGCATGCTTTACTGGGAAGTCGTCCCAAAATACCAAGAACCGTCGTCGGAAGAGATACTTGCCGCTGCATCAGGTGGACCACCGGTGCAACACAAAATGCTTCCCGAAATGCTTCTGGTGTGCAATGCGCTCATGAATGACTTGAATCATCCTAACGAATATGTTCGGGGAAGTATGCTTCGATTTTTGTGTAAGTTTCTTCAGTGAGCTTTATCAAATCAATGTCACACATTGACTGTATCAGAGTTCTCCCTTACTAACGACTTCGACTACAGGCAAGGTGAAAGATCAAGAAATCCTTGGACCCCTCATTCCTTCTGTCAAAGCATGCCTTGAACACAGACATCCATACGTTCGCAAGAATGCGGCTCTTGCCATTTTTCATGCACACCGTTTGTTTGGCGAGGACTTGCTTCCAGACGGTCCTGAGCTAATGCAAACCTTCATCAACAACGAAACCGATGTCGCTTCTCGTCGTAATGCGTTCCTCATGATGTTCAACGAAGCTGAAGACTTGGCCATTCAATATCTTGCCCAAAATATTGAGTTGGTCCCCACCTTTGGAGACGGCTTCGCCCTTCTTGTCTTGGAGCTCACCAGGCGCGTGTGCAGACGAGATCCAACCCAAAAGAGTCGTTTCGTTCGAGTTCTGTTTCAGATGCTCTCCTCCAATTCACCAGCTGTTTCCTACGAGGCCGCGTGGACCCTAGTGAGCCTATCGACTGCTCCCACAGCAGTTCGCGCAGCTGCCGTGACCTACACCACTTTGTTGAACGGTCAGAATGACAATAACGTCAAGCTTATTGTACTTGAGAGATTGGAAGACTTGAAGAAGAAGCACTCCAAGATTCTTCAGGAACTATTGATGGACATTCTTCGCGCGCTATCGTCGCCGAACCCAGATATTTGCAAGAAGGTTCTGGAAGTCGCCATGGATGTTGTTACAAGTCGCAACGTCAAGGATGTTGTTGGTACCTTGAAGCGCGAAGTCCAAAAGACCACATCAGAGACTGACAATAGTGTGGAGGCCAAGGGTGCTGTCTACCGCAGTATGTTGATTCAGGCGATCCATGGGTGCGCTGCTCGCTTCCCCGATGTTGCTGAGTCTGTTGTCCATACTTTGATGGAGTTTATTAGCACGGACGGAGACATGCAAGTTGTTGTATTTGTCCGCGCGATTGTGGAGCAATACCCACATTTGAGACCTTCTATTTTGAGCAAACTGCTTGACTCGGTCGATGGGGTGCAGACAAACCAGGTCATGTGTGTCTGCTTGTGGATTCTGGGAGAATACTGCGAAGAAGCTGAAACCTTGACTGAGGCATTTTCAATTATCACAGAGCAGTTGGGTCCTCCTCGATTCATCGTTAATGCCGACGAGAAAGCAGCTCAAGAAAAGGCTGCAGTCGCAGCTGCAGAGGCGCCGAAACTGGTTTCCAAGAATGTCGTTCTCTCCGATGGAACCTATGCAACTCAGACAGTGTATTCTGAGAGCAAGGTTCCGAAACTGGACAAAACACCTTTCCTTCGTAAGATGATTGTCAGTGGCGATGTTTTCTTGGGATCCCTTGTCGCTTCCTGCTTGACCAAGCTTTGTTTGCGAGCCGAGGACCTTGTTGATGCAGTCACTCTAAAGAAAATGACGGTAGACTCTTTGCTCATCATGTGTGGTATCGTCAAGATGGCTGAAGTGACAGTCTCGGCTCAGCGCTCGTCTCTAGCTGACTGCCAAGAGCGCATCACCATGTGCTGTCGCGCGCTGTTGGATCCGAAGGCGAAGGCGCTTCTGAAACCCACCTTCATGACAAACGGAAAGGCTACCTTTGCCGCTTTTCTGAAGACGTTGAAGGACAAGGAGCTCGAGGAAGCAAAGAAGGAGAAGGAGGATGTACCTGCGACACAGGCAGATGATTTGATTCACTTCCGCCAGCTACGCTCCATGGCTGTCCAGGGCGGCGATGTCGATCTAGACGACGGCGGCGACTTGGCTCGTGCCACTGGTTACAATGATGCTGGTTCGCTACTTTCCACTGAGCTCAGTCACGTTTATCAACTCAGCGGTTTCGCAGACCCTGTCTATGCTGAAGCGTTTGTCACTGTGCACGACTACGACATCGTTTTGGAAATCCTCCTCATCAACAGAACTCCAAAAACCTTATCGAACCTCACAGTCGAGCTTTCTACCATGGGAGACCTGAAGATTGTGGAGCGCCCTCAATCTCACACGCTCGGACCTCTCGATCAACTAACAATTCGTGCGTCCATCAAGGTTTCTTCTACCGAGACAGGTCATATATTTGGAACAATAGTCTACGAAGACTCCTCCACGATGGAGAAAGGATACATTAACCTCAACGACATCCACATGGACATCATGGACTACATCCGACCAGCGGTCTGTACCGACGAAGCCTTCCGAGCGTTCTGGGCAGAGTTCGAATGGGAAAACAAGGTGGCTATCCAAACTCAGATCACTGACCTGCATGAGTTCCTGGACCACATTGTGAACTCTACGAACATGACTTGCCTGACTCCACACAGCTCGACAGAACAAGGATCGTTTTTGGCCGCCAACTTGTATGCCCGAAGGTAAGATTTATTGACTGTTCACCTTGCATTTCGCTTGTCCCCGGTATCGTGTTGGATGCTAGTAGACCACGCAACGGTTCAGCGTCCGTTAATATCGGGAAATAATATTCTTTCTGGTGGGCTATGCCGACAAGGCATGCGTTCACTATTTCAGCACTATTGCAAACACGGGTTTCCAATATCAATGCTATCCCGGGTATCATGTTGCTAATACATTTCTCCTCTTCCTTTACCCCTGAATTGCAGTGTGTTCGGCGAAGACGCCCTGGTCAACGTGTCGGTTGAGAAAAAGGACGACAACGACGGAAAGCTCTCTGGGTACATTCGCATTCGTTCTAAAACTCAAGGCATAGCTCTCAGCCTTGGTGATCGCATTACCACCGTGCAACGGGGCCAGCCAGAAAAGAAGGATTAAGTGGTTGAAATGAAATCTTGTAACGTAAAGTGATAGTACAGTATCATTATGTTGCAACTATTTTCGTTTCATTCTCAGCCATGTCGTGGTTGTAGAGGATGCCACTCCTCCGAAATGGCCATTTGTTGATCCAGTCAGTCCAGACATGTTGAAGGTCGAACTTTTTTTCTTTGTGAGACCATTAATTGCGAACGATGTGTACTCTACATCTTCGCCATCCCCAACGCAAGCGTCTTCAAGGAGGACGGAAGTGACTCCCAATGCCCTCAGCTCCTTCCCTTGTTGCAACTCAGCATTATCGTTTTGCATTGATTTCACTGATGCCACAACCACAGACCCAGCAGGAATCGCTGAGATGATATCCACTAAGTTCTCGCAACCCGCATCAATTAAGTAGGCAGTTCCTCCCGTAATTCCCTCCACTTCCGCCGGAGATGACACCTTGCGAATGACCCCGATACCTTCCACTACTCTGCTCGCATCCACAATAACAGCATCTACTCCCGCTTGGATCGCTCCTTCGATATCGTCGCCGGAGTAAATCACAGGACAAGGGCCCGGAAAGTTCCCTTTGGCCATGGCTTGTTCCACGACAAAGGCAGTCGCCGCCGCCAAATCGGACGTGACCAATGCAGCAGCGTTTACCTTTCGAATTTGCATAGACAGAGTCGACAGATCGCCATCACTGGCATGGGGCGGGCCGTTGTAGCCGACCGCGACGGCAAGTGTCTTACTGGCCTTTTTGAGTGCAGATGTAATCAATTCGTCCTTTACGCCGCGAACAGTGCCCTGAGTGGTGGAACACAGAGACGTTGTTGTCGCGAACCGAACCTTATCTGTCGGGGGCTGAAGAATAAATGATTGGGAGACGACAAGCGAAAGTAACAGTACCAAGTGTCGGAACATGTTCTGCATGTTGCAAACACACCTTCGTTTAGAAAAATGAGCGGATGGTCGTGGCAGGCACAGTCGATTCAGAAAGGCGAAAAAAACATGACACTCTCGGAGGGCCAGAGGCCAGTAACCGTAAGAATTTTCCACGAACGTCATTCAACATTTCAACACATTCAACCGCCATCGCTCGGAGCGACCGAGCGCATAATGTACATTACTAATACCGGTACATACGACGACCGGTAGCATGTTCTCCGTGTAGTAGTACAGTACTTCATTCATGAGATTCCCCGGTTCTAGCTAGAGTGTATTCTCTCTAAATATAAACATAGAAGTCCACATGTTTTCTTGACACTGTGGGATTTCTCAAAAGCATTGCAACATCAGAAGATTGCCTCTGGGCAATTATGTTGGCAGAAGATAGTGAGGATATTGATGCCCATCAATTGGACATCTCAGGATTGCCCACGCAAAGAAGAGGTTGGAAGATGAGCTTATTTGAAGAAGTTCACTTTTACAGATTGCAGGTTAATCCTTCAAGGTTTGTTGGAAGTTGGAACCCACTTGGAAAAAATGGTTACAAGGTACTGACAGAATATCGTTGTAGTGTTATTATGATGCCCGGTGTGAGCATGCTGGAATCTGACTTCTCCCTCAGTGATTGAAGCTGGGATCCTTTTATGTTGCAAATGATACCCAAGCTTGGACAGTCTGTCCACTAGGTAATTGATTCATTCATACAAAGAAAAGGGGTTGGTTGTACTTTAAAGCGTAAGGCACTTCATTCTTTAGTGAATAAAGCCATGCAACTACAGCAAAAGCAGCTATCTTCGCGTCACACAAAAATAATGAGTACCAGTACGGACGGAGAGTACTACCGGTAGCAATTAGAAGGGCACTATGGAACCAGACTCGGTCGGTGAATCAATAGTGCAGTGGATTGAAACTATTATTAATGCTATAGCATACAAGAGAACATGAAAAGAATGTGCAAAGCTGGAATGTGTCGATTTGTTGGCACTGTGGTGTATACATGCAGATGGATGAAGGGATCTCCCTGCCGCAGCGATTTGTTGGATGATGACTGTATTAAAGATAACCGGATATAAGGTTGGGGAGCCCGGTTGATAGTGTTGCTCGTAGCGCCTGTGCAATAGATGAGCCGAAAAATTTCTTTGGGAAACCTTCATCATCTTCCTCCTCCCCGTTCATTCTTTGGTACTTGACTTGGTCTGAGACCGGACCGGCACCGAGCACCTTACGTAGGGCATCTCCTCGTTCTCCCTTCCCAAGATGATTGTGGAACCAAGCTATTCTTTCATCCAACTTCGTTCGACCCAGGCGCTCTCGATTTCGAGCTTCACTATAGGTGATTGCTGATGCACTAACGAGACGTTCGGTGGCAGCCTCCCAAGTAAATTCTCGGACGAGATCGGGTGTCAATGGCTCCGGATCATGACTCATGGCCCAGCGAAGATTGGCAACAAACTCGAATTTATTTCGATAGGGAAGGCAGTTGGGAAAACGAAGAAAGAATGTATTCGATGGGTGGACCGGAATGATAACAAACTTTCCCATAGCCAAAGCTTCGGCAGTAGTGGTACACAGAACCTCCGAAACTGAAGGGTTGACAAATATCGTGTATTCTTCCGTCAAAAGCGCGTGGTCGACTCGACCTGGGAAGGTGGCCGGGATGGGCTGTCGCCTGAGCGCATAGAGAGACCTTGGTAGATCAAACTCCAGCGATTCGGTAGTTTCACGAATACTTCGTTTGATCTTTTCCAACTTGCCGAGGGCGTTGAACTGAAGAGACTCCAATGAAAGAATCCCGTGGTTATCTGCTCTGGCAGAAATTTCGACCACATCCAAGCGCGAATTGACGTCATCAGAGGCAACCTCAACGCCCTTTTCTGCTGCTGATTTTCCTCTTTTGGGTCGCCCGAGGTAGGCTCGCATGATTTCTTGTTGATCAGATCCAGATCCGTAAATGTCGATAGGAAAGTACTCGCCAGTGCATTCTTTGTAATAGTCTTGCAGATCAAGTAAAACGTCGAGCCCTTTCTGCCAAATAAGTTTTCCTACAAAATACGCCTTTCTCTTTGACGCCTTGGCCCTCTGTTTGGCGCGCCGCATGCCCTCCTTGAGGAATTGTGATCGAACACCATGAACGTTGGACGTTGACTCCTTCTCCGGCGCAAATGTCTGCAATACGTCCGAGAGCTTGATGACCTTATGACAGTAAGCTCGTACCATGGCCGAGGAGACCATAGCGAGCGCGGGAGCGGTCCAGAGCCCGTGATACTGGGACGAGGCATAGTCCTTGTAGTTGGTGTGTACTATTCCCACAACGTAATGGAACTTTTTGGACCACCCGTCGCCTGGAGCTCGATACCAATTCAAGTGTTCCGGTTCTTCGAGAATGCAGACATCGGCACGATCGTCCGAAATTAAACTAGTAATGTCGCCCATGGCAAAGATTGATTTGAGATCTGCATGGTAGCGAGCGGGATAAAACAGGATTCGAAGACCCGTTTCCGAATCGGAAACGTCAGGCATGTCAGCTTCTTGTGCAAGCCAGTTTCTGAGGTAGGCTTCCTGGTCTTGTGGGGACTGAAAATCACTGTTTGGATACAAGTCTTCACGGTCTTGCTCAAGTTCCAGCCACGGTATGACGAGCGTTACCCACTGCTGGCGATTGTTCTTGTTGACTCGATTCGTGAGCCGGACGAGGTGCGCTGCGCGCAAAAGCGGATTGACAGCTGTACCCGTCATCCAGGGCAGCGCTGCTGTTGTGACGATAGTCATGTATCGACCAGGTCTCGTCAAATCTGTTTGAGGAGTAATCTCCGCGTCACGATGCGAGTCAATGGTTTCATCTGTGTCTGTTTCCAACTTCGCTGAGTCGTTTTCTCTATCTAGCAAGGAACGACTGACCTGCTTCATGCGCTCAAGAAAATTTAGACGCCGAAGCATTCCACTTGCGGATGTGTCGCTGTCTGGTTCATCCTGCAAATCCAGTTCTTGTTCTGCAGCTCTCATCGCAGCCAACAGGGAACTTGTAGCATTTTCGAATTCCATTTCACTGTCATTGCCAGGTTCATCACTCTCCGCAGCAATTTCTATACCGGTTGTTGACTGCGAACCGCCTCGAACCACCGTCGTCAAGGGCAACACGCGATTCGCAGATACATCGTCGAGTCCTACTAGACATGAATAGACGGCCCAGAAGGCCAAGATCGAGGCCAATCGTGCGAAAGGTTGCCGTAATCTCTTGTTCATGGTCAGGTCTGCTCTGTTCCGCGAGATCTGTGGAAATCTTGCGACTCGAGACTCTATCATTATATTACTAATACTACCTGGTACTTGATCCTGTAGAGAGCTTGTATTTTGAACTTCGAACTTCACGACGGTTGTGTTCATGCGTTCCCACATCCCCAGGCAGCAGATGTCGCACGTCTCATCTTGTAACGATGTTGTCTATCCTGGTATGTACACACATAAAATTAATACTGGAGTCTACGTGGAGTGCTACGTAGAGGGAAACCTGTTGAGTATGCTTCTGTAACTTGTCCTACGTAGTATGCATATGTACTCGAATTCGTACCACGTGTCTCCTTATCTGCCTCGGACTGGTACTGTAGTCACTTCAACTCCTCGAATGCTCGGTCCAAGTACTAAGCCAGGTACAATCGTACGCAACGAACTCCAAGAAAAATCACAGATGGATCGTGTCACCTCTCACGACTACGGAATCCCCAGGTGAGCACAGCTCCGGGTGCCGAAACCACGGTATCTAGTATGTCATCCCAAGCAACAGTAAGTAGCACTACGAGTGAAAAAACGCAATCGCGTAGACCTTGGTATGCTCACTAAACTTGCTATGTTCCACTATAGAATCTGTCAAAATGGTTTCGCTCATGTTTTTTTAATCGAAGTCGCGCCCATGCACAATAGAGAAAGCAATAATATGCATCATCGTGATTCCGGCGAGGGAATGAAAAATGGCACTTGATTGGCAGCAAAAAAGGGCAATGTCAATTTTTGTTGTTGATAGTGAATCAGAGGAAATGACTGACAAAGCAAGAATTAAATCAGTGTTGCAAATGAATCTCATTGTCAGGTTTCACTCTTGTGATGTATCTTTTTTGCAGGCAAGTAAGCTGTATAGTAGTACAAGGTTCAAAGAGGAAACAGGAATGGATGTGTTTGGCCGTTTCAATGACGGTCAAGTAGCTCAAATATGTTGAATTGTATGTGCTGTGAACTTATAACATTTGAAAGACATATTGGTCTCGATGCAGGTAACAATCCGGGTTAATCATAACTCGATGTATGCATGCGTTTTTATTTAAAAGGAACAATCAACTTCTTCCACATTTTTGCTACATTTTGCTATACCAATGCAGGAATGACACACAAGGAACATACCAATTTCAGTTGGTTGTGAAGTTGATTGATATGATCTCACCAGCATGGTGGGATCAGTTGATCGGTATCGCTTCTTATGGTGCTTCATCATATGACATGCTGCATTCAAGGCACTGTGACAATGGTTGTGTCAACAAGAAGCTACTAATTCAGAGATCTAGTATTGTGTTTGTTGTGGTGCTCACCAGCTTTATCTTGTTATGAAGAAGGCATTTCACAAGCGTTGCAAATATCACTTTGTTGGAGCGGTTACAAGGTTGACAGGTCACCTACAACATCAACAAAATCTCATTAGTGATTTGAAGATTAGCTACTTGGTTGTTCAACTTTTGCAGAAACATGATGGGTATCAATGGGCAAGCTACTAAAATGGTTCAAAGACAAGATAGTTTAACTCTTCCAACACTTCAAAGCAAAGAAACCTGCTTGTAGCTAAGCAACCAATGTACTATTGGTGGATCGATGTCTTCATCATTCAAGAATTGGTTGAACATGTCGAGACAACATCGTCAATGCTGTACAGGGTGTAAACACATTAGTATGCAAACATCGCGGAGGACAGTTTGCAAAAGTAGCCTGCAATACATGTGTCAGCACGAAGGTGAATGGCGCCTTGACTTCTACAGAGAAGGGTGAGACCATGCAACGAAAGGCTGAAGGTAGTAAGGCATTTGTGCAAGACAACTATGCTGCTGCCAAATGGGATGACCCAATCTCATGCATTGACGATGGCGGAGCATTGGTCGTTACTGCGATGGACAGGTTAGATGATCCCAGCAAGGCAATTGGTGTTCCGACGTTTGCCAACTTTGGTCCTAACCTGTTCTGTGGCATCACACAAATTGTTGTGGAACGAGACATGCAAAAAGCAATGCTGCCGCAGTTCCGGTTCTCCCAATTGTTAAGATGCTGGATTTCAATTCACATTTGCGTGCTCTTTCCTTGAGGAAGCGACATAAGAGCCGTTGCTAAATATCATGTTAGGGAATGATGCGGTTGAGAAGATTGGCATACAGTCTCAAAAGATGAAAGGTGCCTACCGTGAGGACAAAGCGCTTGAAAATGCAAGAATAGTAGATGCTCGTCAGAAAGACACCTAGCTACTCATTTGACAATTGCTGGATTCCCCTGCTTGGTGTTGAGTTCAGGAGCTCAAAATTGTTTGCGGAAGGAATTGCAACAGTCATACTAGGCACGAGCTCTGTCGAGTCTGACTTTTCATAAATCAATTGGCATAAGGATGCAAATTCGAATTTCATGACGGACGTCTTGCTGGAATCAACCCTGCACTGCAAGCAGCATACGCATCTGTCTAGATTACTAGCAGAGAAAATAGACGCATAACAGGGTCTGCATCAATTCGCCCTCTTTGATCATGCTAATTTTGCCTCTATTGAGAACCTTATAGAGGCAATTGAGGCAATCCCCTCAATTACTATGACATCAAGAGGCCTGCTCGCCTCCGATTATCTCCGAGACTCCGAGTGTTTCATAGTAGAAATGGCTACTACGCAGTACTCCAGTACAAGTATTTCAGCTACTACTGTCTACTGTACCCTGCTTTGTCGTGTGGGCAGTGGGCAGTGGGCAATCTTCACCCTTTCGCCAGCAGATATCATACGCACATACGAACGCTACAAGAACGCTTCGGGTTCTTGTATGCATACTGCATACCGTCGCCCGACTCCCGACTCCATAGGCCACACATATCATAGTCCGTCGAGGTCGTACCGAAGGCGCGATTACAACCGGTGTAGCTTATTGTTCAATATTGGGAGCACTCATCCTTTCACAACAGTCCAATCGACTCCAACATGCTGCTCTCCGGATTTCATCCCGATCCGTTTACGTTCGGAGAACAAGAGCTCTCTAATCGAATGTTTCAAGAGCAGCGACTCATTGCCATTTTTGTCATCTTCCCGCTCGCCATTCTAGTTGGTCACTTATCCCTCCGAATGTCATCTCGCCCTCCATTATCCATTCTTCGCGCCGACATTTGGAATACACTAGTACGACTCATTCTCGCCGACTTATGCATTGAATTGCTTCAAAAATCACTCTCCTGCATTCCGTTTGAAGACTACGAGGGCAATGTCAAAGAGCTCGTCGTGCAATCGTTGGGATACGGGTGTCCGCTCTATGCCCGGGCGCTCAACCCAAACGCCACTGTGGTTGTATTTGGAATGAGATTCTTGGCAATGGCCGTCGGAGTGTATTTGGGAGAAGGATGGATGCCAGTCGCAATCACAGGTGGTGTCGCTACAGGAAAGAGCACTGTGACAACACTCCTGATGGAGGAAGGCAAGGAGTATGTTCAGGACATGAAAGAGGAGGATACTAATCATGATGATGATAAGAATACTAAGGATGGCGACAACAGCGTTAAAAATGACGAGAAGGAGACTGGGATAGAACCATTACCTGAGAGCGTTGATGGCGGTGGAGTGTACTTGGTGGACACTGACAAGATCGGACATGCGATTCTTTTGGAATCGACCGCGGGCAACGTCCACAGCAAACTTGTAGCTACATTCGGGGAAGAAATCCTAGACGACGATGGAGTCATTGACCGAAAAAAGTTGGGAGCGATTGTCTTTCAAGATGCAACGCTGCGACGCAAGCTCAATAGGATAACGCATCCTCGTATCATTACCAAAATGTTACAGAAGATTGGTTGGGGACTCTATGCTTCTGGTTCTGACATTACGTTGGTGGAAGTGCCGCTGCTCTTTGAATCGGGATTTCTCACTCGAGCCATGTTTGCCTTGACCATTTGCGTCACATGCAGTCCCGAGCAAGAGTTAGAGCGTCTCATGGCGCGCAATCCCGAACTGAGTCGAGAAGACTGTGAACGACGAATTGGCTCGCAAATGCCTCTTACTACGAAAGCGAACATGGCAGACATTGTCATTTCCAATCACGGGGATATGGAGTCCTTGGCGGCAGAGGTGGAACAGGCACGCGAACAACTTATGTGGCGTCTTTATGGAGTTGGCCTAACGCTGTTCCAAATCATTTCGATCATGTGCATTGCCTTGCCAGTGGCGATGTATTACAAGTTGTACACGCATCAGGTAGCGATCAACGAATAGACTTGACGAATTAAAACTTAGATAGAGGCCACGAACATAGGTTACATCGTCGTCTGCAAGAAAAACTATTGCTGTCCGGCTGTCGAGACGATGACGAGTTGATGCTGTCCGACCAAAAATGTGCCACGCGTCTGTACGACGTAAAGGTGCTTTAATCTCGTTTACTGTACTACTAAATTGTGCTTGTACTGAGAGTACTTTACGGTGTATGGAATGCAAGTATGTTTGGTACAAGTACCGGTACTCCGAGTACAATTGTACAACCGGTATCATTTGCATTATTATCGACCCAACAAAACGCAAATCATACAACTTCACAACATCACTGAACACAAAACTCTAGAAGGCAAGATGTTCACTTTCGTGCTGTTAACCACTCTCTTTTTGACAGAACCATGGTCCATAGTATCGCTGAGGATTAATCCTTCTAATACCAGTACTCGAAGGGATGTTTGTCAGAGCTGGTTGACAGCTGCTACTGTGGTCGGAACGACAGCTCCATTAACAATAACGACAATGCCTTTGGGAGCTTTGGCTCGCAATTTGCCCCAAGACACGGGTGCGGATCGTTCGGCAACAGGCACACTCTCTACGCTAATACCCATTGTCAAGATACAGAAAACGTTGTCACATGTGAACAACATATTATCAATACCGCCGAAGCGTGGAGATGGTGATATGGCATTGTCGCCAACGCCGTCGCAGTTGCAAGACATCAAAATGGCAATAGCCAACATCCCGACGTTGGAACAGAAATTCAAACGCATTTTCGATGAATATTCCGACCCCGTATCGTACAAACAGAAATATCTGGATCAAAATGCATTTCTCGTTTATTACACCAAGGGCTTTGATGGTCCCAACCGTCCGTCGATCGAAGCGGATCTGCCTGATCTAAAGCAGACACTGCAATACGGTGCTCGCAATGAAGCATGGGTGGCATGGGAAAGCTTTGTGGCTGAACTTCAATTCGCCCAACATCAACAATATCCAGCTTCTGCAACACGCGACGACGACGACGTGACGAACTCCTCGCTTCACGAACTACTCACAGCCTTGCAGGCAACCCAAGTGGCCGTGGATTCGTACCTTTCATTGGCCCCACCCACCGATTTGGTGGAAGCTCAACAACAAATCAAGTGATTGCAGTCTACACAGTACATATTGGGTGTTTTGGTTTCTCACTTATTTCACTCAAATTCATACACCAAAAATGTCGTTCATCAGCCGATCTTCCTTTGAGGAATGAATTGGCGTCATTCCAAGAACCGTGTGGGTTGATTGCAACTGATTGGTGTGAAATATGCGTATATTCGCAAAGGATGGGGCGGACTACCAACAGCCGACACGCCTAGACTCGTCATCCACCCTTTGGATCACACGGCAAATCCTTGATACCCCGGATGCGTGGTTCACCTCTCCTACTTGCTCTACCGCCAGAAGGACCATCATTGTTGGATCCACCATTGCTCCTATTGCTGCCTGATGGCGCTATTCGGTTCCATAGTGTATACACCCCAAGCAGTGCGATAATCCCTAGCGCTGTAGTGAGGAAGATTGAGTGAGTTCCACCTTGTCCTTAATCGTGTAGTACAAGTAGCATTCAATATGCAGATTTCACACACTACCAGCCAAGCAGGCGGTAGCAATTAGAAATCATAAATCACACTCCAACTACCGGTACTCACTTCCGCGAATACCAAGCATGAAGGAAAGAATTCCGAGTAGAATGAGAAATTGTCGCACTTGTAGATTGAATCAAACACATCCAAGGCTGTCCCTCCCGATCGGAGGAAAGCAGACGATGTAGCGGTGGGATCATCATTATTGTCGTCGTCGTTGATACGAACGACATCGCCGTTCGCGTTGATCCTGGTGGTCGTTATCTTTCGATTGGGTTTCGTCATGGTGCACAGCCCCGATTTCTGTGACTTGCGACTTCAGCTTTTTGTGAATGCAATATGCTATGAAATGGCACGACGACACAGTAACGTAGTAGCACAAACTCTAGTGCAGTACTGTAGTATCTTTCGCTGTAACCCAACAGTAGAAATGGTACTACAGTACCTGGTACTTTGTGAGGCTGAGTATTCAATACTCGTGCCTATCATACGACAGTACAGTACATACCTTGCACTGCTGTACTCCGTCAGTGGAGTGCTACTCGTACCCTTTTGCGCACAAAAAAAGGGATTGCTCAAAGACGTCTGTTGCACTGGAGTATAATACTGTACACGATATCACCGTAATTACCGTTGTCTACAAAAATGCAGATATGCGTATGTATAGAAAGAAGCTTCCACTGGTTGCTACATACCAGTACTGGGGGAAACATATACAAATATTGCCGTTAAACGTCAGGGTTATACAAATCTGGTATATGTTTCCATTTCTACTTCGAGTAGCAATTGCTAGCTTGAACCGCGTAAAAGTTCCTCTACCGACTTGTAGTACTTGAAAGTTATACCCCTCTTGTATAAGATTCTAAGTACAGGAGTCCTGTACGTCCTACGGTTCGTCTAGTACATTATGTAATGACGTACTGCGCGTACAAATTTTCTACGAGAATTGTTCTCAATTCTCGGATGATACGGTGTCACGACGTCACGACTCACGACTCAACGCAGTGGTGAGCAATGGTGAACTGTCGACTGTCGATGCGACCTCTACAGTACTCGAAGTACAGTACTAGGTACTTCAGTACTTAAGCCCTCCGCGTACAATGGTACTCGGAGTACTAGTACTTGTACCAGTACTGTACTTGTACTCAAGTAATCAAGTACGATGTACTTGTACCCAAGTACTACGGTACGCAAGTACATTGCACTCCGCATTCATACTACAGTAGTAGGCCTCGGCAGGCCACGTTAAATGAACACCTTTAAAAACCTTTAACTTCAACCCACACTTTAACTCTTACCATTAAGATAATATTCTACCTTTACCTGTAACTTTGAAGAAATGCACTACCTTGTTTATCTTCAAACCTTTTAACATGCAAAAGTATGCTAAATGGTAATAACCATTCAAGAGGGTTGAATAGTTATCTCAGGGATAATTTACTGTGAACCATACTAATGTTCAAAAGGAACATTGCCTAGTAAGTAATGTTATGGGAAGACTTTTCCAATTTAATGGTATGGGAGACTTTTTCCATCTTATCACCAATCACGCCAACTTCATATCTTTGTGCACTTTTGAACTTGAATCAAGTGCTGCTGCAATACACGTATCACTGTTGTACACCAATCTTTCTTCTCAAAGGGCAAAATTAAAGGTTAAAAGGTTATTTCTACCTGCAAGTCATTCATATTGTTGTCTTTAACCTAACCTTTAAGTTAACATCTAGCAATTGCTCTCCTACCTTTAAATAAAGGTTTTTAGCTCAGCCTCCTCTTCTTGTTCAAGGGTAAAACACTAAACCTGCCAAGGCCTAACTCACACTCAAATCAACTTGGGTGGAGTACAAGTACAAGTACACCAGAGGTGTCCAAATAAAAACCAAAATCTAATTTAACATGCACGTTAAGTTAGAGGTGGTAGGAGCTATGCTGCCAATTAAATGCTTTCTCCAATGATGGTTAAATGCTGACCCCACCTGCAAGAGTAGAATGCAAACAAGATAAAAAATTAAATGGTGGACACAAAAAGCACAAGGTTTGCAATCTCAGGCAGATTTTATGTTGTTACAAATACTTGGAATACCATATATATTCATACAATACTAGTGGGTACCTCACATTTGATCGGAGTGTCTACTACAGGAAACTGGACGTACAGTACCCCCAACCTGGTCGTACTCCGTACCACTACTTTTACTGTTACTGTTTACTTTCAGTACTCAACCCTGGCGAAGTGAAAAAATTCAGACAGTATTCATTTCATCCAGTACCCCAGAGTGGTCATACTCCGTAACAGACGGACGCACGCACTCACGCACACAATTAATTTATAATATAGTAGGATATAGTAGGATATAGTAGGATAACTAATTATAGAGGTTTGGACAGCTACTTGGACTGCATTAGTACTGTAGCTAAAACGTACTGGGTACGGGTACCGGTACCGGTATTGGTACTTGTACTACCATGACACATATGCGGCTGTACAATTGTACCGGAAGAGTTTTATGATTCGTCTCTGAGTTGGCCTGTCTCGTACTCGAGTAATTTCTTGTTCCCAATGCCCGTCTTGATGTCCGACTCATGACTGAAACCTGTCTGATCATGTTGTATAACTTTTTGTATAACTTTCACGCTCACTATACAGTATAGAATTGGTGATCGCCAAGGACATGAAATTTGTCTGCGAAGGTGTGCACTCAAACCATATGCACGAATAAATGAATAAGTGGAGTATTACTTATTTCATGTAAATAGCCCTTCTAACCGTTGATATTCATAGTAGGCACAAGTACAAGTACACGAGTTCATTGGTGCGTTCGAATCCAAAATCCTGGAGTCTATATAGCGTGAGGATTGCAGTATCATGGTTTGACTCCTTGCGATCCCCGACTAACTTGTGCCCGTTGTTCGCGGAACGATCCTTATACTTCACCCTCATGCCACATGCAAAGCTGTCTCCCAACCATACTCCAAGAACCTACGACGACTATATAGCAACAACAACAACAACAAAATGGCTTGGATACGGAGCGGATGGGCAGGTGGCTTCCTTCTGGGAGTCCTCTTCAACGCTGTAGCTATGTTTGTGTTTTGGAATGGTGGTCAAACTACCTCCATTACACTCATGGGCACATATTGGCGGCGAAATCTTAACGAATCATCCGAGTATGGCGAGGAAGAGGAAGAGGTGGGTACTGTTCCATGTGGTCGTGTGTCGTGCTCAAATGCCCTTTCCTCGAGAGATTGAAACGCTGACTCGCCCTTGCCCATCCCATTCTCTTTTGAAAGATTCATTTTGACGCCATGTTTGTCACATCCATCGTTCTATGTCTCATTTCACTGACAATAGCCTTTGAATGGGCCAAACATCGTCTGGAGGAAAGCGTCACGGACGATATGGAACCAATCATTGAGAAACTCTTTGGAGAAATGACAGTCTTGGGGTTTCTGAGCATGGTTTCCTTCCTACTGCATGCCTGCGGATTTTCAAGTTCTTGTCTCGACAATTCTTTGGAACGGACAGGTGAGGCATCAATCGAGGTTATGCTGTTATGCTGTGATGCTAAAATGATCATTGACAGACGCTCTAACCATTTTATGCCTCCCCACCTGATGGATCCCAACACATTTCTGGAACAATTCAAGCGCCCAAGAAGAACTCGTCGAGGTGTTTGAATGGGTTCACTTTTCAATCTTTTTCATCATGGTGTTCTTTTTCATCCAGGTAATTGTTCTAATTCGCCAAGCGATCCTCACCGAGCGACAGTGGTTGCAACTTGATAAGGATTATCGCCGTCCGGAATCCGAACGCACGCAGCCAGAACCCATGGCCAACCGACCGTACTTGAATCGCCTTTGGATGCGTCTCCGACGATCAATGGCTACGATTAGTTATTGCCCTTCTTTCGTTCGCAGAAAACAGAATTGGAAGTGGGGCGTGCCTGCTATGGCCCTTCGGGACGAATTTATTCAAGATCGTTCCATGGATTCACCATTTGAGCCAGTGCCAGATGCACAGAGATTGAAGTATGACTTTGTTTTCGGTCGATATTTGGGCCTCTGTTTGATCCGCTTCTTGGCTCGTGTCGTTGATGTAACCAACACAACTCTCGTTCTCCTTGCCATCGGAACTGTGTTGTTCTATATTTGGAGCAATATTGTACATGACGACCCTATCTGGCTTGCATGGTCGTGGCTCTTTATTGGGTGGTTTCATTTTCTTTAACGTCTACTTCGAGAAGCATGTTCTTCAGATCCGGCATGAACTTGTTCCAGAGGGAAGTCCGCATCTGGCGGCACTTCACGACGCGACGATGCAGGAGCAATTTGACGCTGTTGGCTTCAAGTCCATGTCCGGAAAGGATGTGACGCTACCCGGATGGTGTAGTGTCAATCTCGACCAGTACTTGCTGCGAAGAAGTTGGATCAAACGGGTTTTCGTGGGTGGTAAACCAAATCGGCAGGATACGCTGTACTGGATGGATCGTCTTGGACCCACCGTTTATCTGATTATTCTCCAGAGCAACATGATCTTTATTGGAGTGGATTTTGCGTGTCAAGTTGTCTACTTTATCCCCGCAATGCATGAGCACGCAAGTACTACCGTCTTTGTCATCTACATGGCACTTGTTGTCCTATCCCTCATCGGAAACCTATTGAATAAGAAACATTTGGTTGCCAACGTCGCAGTCATCTGCTCAGTGGGTTCTCACCGCAATATCCCCGCCATTGCTGAGGTATTTCGCGAGGAGAAGACAGAAAACCTTGTTCGCTGCTTTCTCATCATTTATCGTTTACGCCAATTCGCGTTCGACGTCAAGGTGGACCCCAAGCCCCCGTCGCACGACGATGCCAAACACTACAGTAAGACGCTAGACCCAGTGGAGATTTTCGAGGTGTCCAAGACTTTTGAGTGTTTTGCACGCGACGATGGATCAATTTACCCGGCGGAGTTTAGCGACATGATGACGACGCTTGGAGGCGAGGTATCCAAGGAAAACATTCAGAAGATGATGTCGATCATGGATGTGGACTCGGATGGTATGGTACGGAAAGAGGAGTTTCTGCAGTGGTATGCGGACAACATTGTTGGCCACGACGACAACGCATTGAGTAATGCCCCTCGATTTCTTTTCCAACTCTTTGACGAGGACAATCAAGGCGAGCTCTCGGTCGCTAAATTCAAGGGCAAGTTAGATGCCCTTAGGGTTGGATTTAGCGTCGACGAACAAATCGCCATCATAAATGAAATCGACCGAAATGGATCTGGCAGCATCACACAGCACGAGTTCGAAGTGCTGTTCAAGAAATTTCCTCCGGCTGAATTGCTTAAAAAGGAAAGCAAATTCGACTATCGCCCAGGAGAGCTGCTTTGCTCTATTGCGACATGTCACGCATTCACGTAATGATGGGCAGAAAACGCGCAGTGACCCCATCAGATTCGCCAAGACCTAACATAGAGGCAGCCCTTTACTCACAGGCGCATCTTTCCATCTCAAGTAGATACTCGACGAGTTGCCTAACAGATGGAAGGGAGAACCACAAAATAGAGCCTGGAAACAACGATTTCAGACCACATTGCCTGTATTCCTAGGCGGTCCCTCGCATCTATTTTTTGAACGAAACCGAACTATTTAGTTGTTTAATCCAGTATTTCGCAGACTCAAGGCCACTAAGGACACAGCTCTCAGCATGCTTGAGAGGCCCACGGTGGGCAAGCTAAACGTCAAAGTTGTGATGACCCACGCACAACCCAGTCGCCAAGATTCCAAAGACTAAGAAAGGCTGGGCTGACGCTTGGTACTTAACGTCGTTGGCAATTGGGTCTGGCAACAGCAACGTCGCCTGGAAGTAGATCTGGGGCAAGATCAATGCCAACAACGCTAACGCATAGTAAGGTTCACCAATCCCGTACAGATAGGCAGCAACCCCGAGTTGAGTGAGGGTAACAGCTCCAGCGCAAATATATTTCGCCCCGTCCACTCCGAAGGCAACTGGCAAGGAGTTCAGTCCCATTGCGCGATCTCCTTCGATCGACTTGAAATCATTGACAATAGCAATACCAAGTCCAGCCACTGAGTACAAGATAGGACTAGAAAGGAGACGTTTAGGAGAGGCGACGAGCAGGCAAAAAAATAGGCCATCCATACTTACAGAATCCAGTACACGGGACGGTCAAGTGTTCCAAAGACTGCTTGTCCGCACCACCAAGGCAGAGAAATGTACGAAGCTCCAAGTGCAAAATTTCCAGCCCATCCATTTTGCTTCAATTTCAGTGGAGGGGCTGAGTAGATGTATGAGATGAACGAGCCAAAGATGGAAAGTAACAACACAGAAGGAATCTCATGTCCAGCCCAAACATCCAATCCATACGCGATTCCAAGGCCTCCCAACAAAAGGAACCATATCTGAAACATCACTTGACCCTCCGAGATAGCGCCGGATGGAATGGGGCGGTACGGTTCGTTAATAGCATCGATTTCCCGATCATACCAATCGTTGATGGTTTGAGTGTATCCGGTCAGGAAAGGGCCAGCTAGAATCATTGCTACGAACCCCTTGGCAGTATCGGTGAGACCAAGCATTACATCTCTATCGTTTGGATCAAATGGATTCCAGATCCAGTGGTAGTTTCCAGACGCTGCTGCGCCACACATAACTCCCCACACAAGTGGAATCCATGTCACAGGCTGCGGGAGGGACAATAGTGAGCCGACATGGTTCGTCCTAGGCAACAGCAACGAGTACTTGTTCGTACCTTGGTGAGTTGCAGCCGAATCTTCCAGATATCAGTCTCAGCGGAAGCTCCCTTGACCCCCAACAACTGTCTCACCCCAGCGGATCCATCTTCGGCCTCATTGTTAGGTCCTTGCTTCAGAGCCGATGGTGATTCCTCAAATGGGAAAAATACCTTTTCGACCGTCGTGCCACTTTTCGGCAACATGGACAGTGGTGCAAATGCTCTCTTGGGGGCAGTGAATGCATTGTTTGAAAAGGCGCTGACAGCGCCAAGAGCTGAGATGGTAACGGCAATCTTCATGGTCAACATCAGGGTAAGGAGAATCCAGGTGGAGCTGCAAATCTGACTGTCAACTCGTAGCGTGTCCACATTTCTGCAGATGTGATCGGCTTCAACTTGGAGCTCTGTCGTGGAAGCGCTCAACAATCGAGTGTTTGGAACTCGGAATTCTGGATTTGGAAAACTGATGTATATGTCAAATTCGCACCACGCGCGCCGCGCGTATTATGGTGTTGAACTGTTGAATCATTAACTCCAGTACTCGTTCTACGGTACTAGTACTGATGCTCGGGCACTGTCACGTTCTGTACTCCAGTACTTGTCAAGAGAACTGGAGCCGAACGACAGTATTCCCATCATGCACCTTTCGTGCATTCAATATCTGTATTCGTAGTCGCACTGAACGACGAAAATGGGAGTGACGACTGGGGCCTCATAGCACAAGCCTCCTATGTTCATTGGACTACAAAGAGTCACCCAACTCTCTCATCCTTGTCATCACTTCATGGATGAAACTCCGGAGAATGCGCATAGTGCAGTATGCTTGAACAGGATGAACCACCGTCAGAAAATCATGACAAAGGGTTCTCCTCCTCGGAAAACTTACATTTTACACACGAACTACAACAATCCCTACTAGAAGCGCAACAGTCCTAGTGCATGAGAAAATATCTACACGCAATTCGTTGAGAAACTCATTGCCACATCCGGTAAACGGTTATGATTATCTTTAAAGCATGCTTTGATTGGAACATAATCGGATGTCGCAACATGGTGGAGAAGAAACACTGGAATGAAATAGAGCAAAGCTAGACCATCCAACGGAGGGTGTGGGTTCCTGCATGAATATTGGGAAAGGAGACAAGCACCTTACATTGGTCACATTTGGGCAACTAGTCGCATCAGACGAAATAGCATGTTAAACGTCAAAGTTGTGATGACCCGCACACAACCCAGTCACCAAGATGCCCAACGCTAAGAAAGGCTGGGCAGACGCTTGGTACTTCACATCGTTGGCAATAGGGTCTGAAACAGCAACGTCGCCTGGAAGTAAACTTGGGCAAGATCAAAGCCAACAACGCCAAGGCATAGTAAGGTTCACCAATCCCGTACAGGTAGGCAGCAACCCCGAGTTGAGTGAGGGTTTCGGTTCCGGCACAAATGAATTTCGCCCCGTCCACGCCAAAGACAACAGGCAAGGAGTTCAGTCCCATTGCGCGATCTCCTTCGATCGACTTGAAATCATTAACGATGCCGGCACCAGTCCAGCCACTGAGTACAGGATAGGACTAGAACAGAAATGTTTAGCGAAAGCTGACATGGCAATTCAATCGACCATCCATACTTACAGAATCCAGTACACGGACGGTCAAGTGTTCCAAAGACTGCTTGACCGCACCACCAAGGCAGAGAAATGTACGAGCTCCAATCGCGATGTCTCCCGCCCAACCGTTTTGCTTTAACTTCAGTGGTGGGGCCGAGTAGATGTACGCGATGATAGAGCCAACGATTGCATTCAACAACACCGAAGGAATCTCATGTCCAGCCCAAACATCCAATCCATACGCGATTCCAAGGCCTCCCAACAAGAGAAACCATATCTGAAACATCACTTGACCCTCCGAGATAGCGCCGGATGGAATGGGGCGGTACGGTTCGTTAATAGCATCGATTTCCCGATCATACCAGTCGTTGATGGTCTGCGTGTACCCCGCCATGAATGGACCGGCGAGAATCATCGCTACAAACCCCTTGGCGGCGTCGGTGAGACCAAGCATTACATCTCTATCGTTTGGATCAAATGGATTCCAGATCCAGTGGTAGTTTCCAGACGCTGCTGCGCCACACATAACTCCCCACACAAGTGGAATCCATGTAACAGGCTGTGGAAATGACAATTGTGAGTCCACATGGATAGTTCTAGGCAACTGCAACGCGTACTTTATTCGTACCTTGGTGAGTTGTAGTCGAATCTTCCAGATATCAGTCTCTTCGGAAGCTCCCTTTATCCCTAGCAGCTGCCGTATTCCTGCAGATCCATCCTCAGCCTCGTGGTTAGGCGCATCCTTCAGAGCGGCCTCATGGTCAGTGGATGCCTCCTTCGTAGTAGATAGTGATACTCCAATCGGTAGAAACAACTTTTGCGTTAACGTCCTGCTTTTGGGCAACATTGATAGAGATACAACTGCCCGCTTGGGAGCAGTGATTACATTGTTCGAAAAGGCGCTGACAGCGCCAAGAGCTGAGATGGCAATTGTACTCCGAATAACCTTCATGGTGAATGTGAGCTCTGGATCGAGGTTATGTACGGGCGCACCCTTCAAAAAATGAGAACTCGGATTCGATAATGTCTGTTGTGACGTTGCGACTTGTTTGGAGAACATACAGTTGATGGTGTGCATAGTATCTGGTATGGAGTACGAGGTACTATGCATACAGTATGAATACTATGGACTCCGGAGTATTCGGATTGACTCGTTCTTCGAATAAACTCGCTGGTACAGTACTACAGTACTCGCACTCTCGAGTCTGAGTACAAGGCCAGTACAAGTACTCAAGTTTTTCGGAGTAATATCTTCAATTGACATTATCAATGGCCAATAGCCAATGGCGGTCCGGCATACATTGCCTACGGTAGAGTCTTATGTCTTATGAATATGTGCCGTACGCCGTATCCTTTTCGTTGGTATGGCGTCTGCATATAGCCCGCATAGCACCTGGCAGACGCGAGAGGTCCAGTGTCCAGTGGACACCGCGGTATGGCGGATGACATACACTCACACGGCGGTCAGGCCGGTTTAATTGGGGGACATCCCCCAAAATACCCAATTAGGCTAATTGGGGGAGATTTTGGAGGCTAATTTGGGGCTAATTGGGGGAGATTTCCGAAACGTCAGGAAAATGTAACTAAATCTCAGCTTCATGAGTCTATGCTGCTATAATTTTTTCAAGGGAGAGGTAAGTGTTTGCACTGGAGGAGGATACTTCCAACAATGAAAAATCAGTTGACATGAATTTCATCCAAACTGATGACTGCAACATCTGACTATGCATGTTCCTGGGGATACGTACGATAGTACCAGCAATCTGCCATACAAGCACTTCTTCAGGTTGGGGAAGCAACAACCCCATGTGGTGAATGTCTCATCAACCATTGCAAGACATCTTCAAACAACTGAGCCATCTTAAGGTTTTTAAATTGGTTTGATTCTTCTTGGATACTACATACTGACAAATTCTAGGAATTCATTGTTGAGTTGATCCACAACTTACATCCAACCCTGCAAACTTTGCTTCTTGTTTGTTCAATGTAAAAGTTCAGCAAATCAGGGCCATTAAGATTAACAAGCTGATTAGGTAGGCATTGAGGTGTCTCCAAATCAGAACCTTAATGAGAGTTCCCTTGTCCCACAATAATGGAAGTTCCACCATCAATAAGAAAACCAAACACTCGCTGCTAGGAACCACCACCAATTCTTCTTCTTGAGACAGAGAATATTTATCTGATGTTTAATTCAACAATGGATTCCACCCTCAATGAAGATATTATTGTGTTTTGGATCTCTTATGTGATGATGTGAAGATGTAGTACTTGCATTTTTCTAATTGGGTTAATTGGGGGAAACCGAATCCTGCCCACACATTACAGAGCACATAACCCAATAAAAACGCTTAATTGGGGGAGATTTTGAAACTCAATTGGGGGAAATGACCCCCAATTAAGGTGATTTCCCCCAATTAAACCGGCCTGACGGCGGTATAGAGATCCTTCCCATCATACTGTAGTACTATGATAGCATACAAGTGGCTACTCCCGTGAATCGGATTTCGGAGTACTTCTGTTTCCTATTCTGCCTACCGGTAGTCTACCGTTACCAGGTACAGTAGGACTACAGTAGACTTCGCCAATGAGCGACTCTCCGCTCGCCGCTCGCTGGTGACGAAGAATAACGGTCATCTCTTTCCTCTTACGTCCAACGACATTCGTGTGACCGTGTGACCCGTGTGACGTGTGACCTGTGTGACCTCACTCGCCCTCCGATAATCTACAATTCACAGCATCGAACAACGAGTCATGCTGTCGAGAGAGTTTATGAACTGCCTTCAAGCATTGAATGGAGGGTCTGAGCGTGAAACCAAGCGACGAAACAATGAACCACTCTGATCATGGCCTACAAGCACTTATATCGTGAAACAATGGAGCACACAGGGATTGGGCAGAGTGACAACGACATAGAGCGTTGCAGTGTCAAATCAGACGGAATATAGGGAAATAAAGAGATTCCAATTCAGTTTACCATAGGATTATCACGACATGGCTTCTGCAGCTCAAACATTTCACATTTATACAAGGCAATAACAATTCCTGTGAGCGCAACCGACCATGACGCAGAACGAAGAATAGCACCTGAATCTGCTTTGTTGGCGGCAGCTGTGTCGAGACCCCCGTCGTCGTGGTTTCAGCCGATGGTGTCGTAGATGGCAAGGTCGATGGTGAACTTGATGGCAAGCCTGACGGCAATTCCGATGGAACACTTGATGGGATCACCGACGGCAGGAAGAACCGCTAGGAGCAAAATAGTGAAGCTTGACCCACTATCGGAGGCACAGCAGATGGAAGGCAGATCCGCTAGGGGCATTGGAGGGTGCTGATGAAGGTCCACTGTCGACTTGAGCGTCCACGGCTGCCACAATGAGGCAAATGAGAGGCAGCGAAATCTTCATCTCCTTCTCTTTGGTGTTGAGTTTATCGAAAGGAGAAAAAATGATGCAAGAATGTGAGGCACTATCGTAGTTGTACATGGCCGGTAAACGGGCTCGTGCAGGCTGTACGGTTGCTGTGACCTCCGGCGGTAGGTCCCGCAAAAATGATTTAGCTCACTTTACTTCAGAGATAATCCATTATTTAAACGACCGGAACGATAGGCTTCGCTCAATCCGTTTATAGCGTTAAGGACAGCTACTATACCTGGTGAGCGTGTAGCTTTTTGGTAACCACAATTCATCTCTTTAATCGAAAATCGTCATTTGTATGTGTAAAATTGGAAAACTCAATTCTAAAACATGTGCACACACGTAAGAATGATAACGGCGGGTAAAAAATGCGATGTGGCGATCGGCGTTTCTTCTTAGGAACGCTTTATTATTTGATATAAATTTCCATTGTACGCTCGGCCGCTTGGGTGCGAAACCGTAATATTCACTAAAAATTCATGGACATGACGGTACCACCTGCTGGTACAAATGATTTGATATATGAATACCTGGTACGAACAGACTACAGGTAGTATACTTGGAGCGCTGGCCTAAATGCCGTACATACACCGATGGTAAGGAGTCATGAGCATCGGAGTGTCGGTGTATTACGTGAGAGTTCAGTGTTGTAGTACAGTAGCAATTCATCTCGAGATTTCGTTGCTTTCCATCCTCATCACCAAGGCGCTGTCTCAATGCGCCGAATTTGGTACAACATGGTCGACACCGTGACGAAGAAGCTGAGCATGGGTAAAGCCCAAGTCGACAACGCACTACCCTTGGGAGTGAAACCCAGGAAGCTGGCTGAGCTCTGCGCGATCTCAGTTATCCCGTCAAGCCTGTGTACATACATTAAATGCAATTTGTAGAGATGGATGGGTGGAATGGTTCATCTCCAAAGCAACTCGTGCTGCCTGATGGCGGGCAATTTGCCCCTGCGAGTTGCTTGAAAATTCGAAGGACAATCATGTATGCGAATTGTACCTAGCATACAGTGCCGATGCATGGTAAATCATGTGAACATTGCTTCGTCCGGCTTATTGAAGTGAATCAATTTGACAGATTTTGACTGCCAGCCCAACGCTGGATTTACCACTATGATGTCAGACGATATGGACTTGATCCCAGCCTCCTTAGTAAGCCTCAGGAAGGCAGATCGACCGCCATCTCGTTCTCCTGTCACATCATCACCAAGAATCACCCAAGCTCCGCTCTTGCATGCCTCGATCACTCGTTGTGAGAGGGGCCTTGGCTAGGTCGGCATCGTACAAGACGGCAGACGCGATCACAACATCCGCCTGTGGCAAGGGGCTGCTGGTCTTCATTATATCAAACAGCTGGGAAGACAAGTTTCCTTTCCGTGGATGACATCCTTTCCATCCGGCTTGTAACAGTAGTAGTACAACCGTCGAAATGTCGGTGGCCACCACAGACGCACCCAAACTAGCGGCAACTAAGGAGGGCAACCCCGTCCCACATCCAAGCTCTAGAACCTTGGTGGAGGTACTAATCGCGTTGCTTTCTAAAAGAAAGTTTGCGATTCCCAGAGCACTTGGCCACAATTTACCACCGTAAGGATTATCCGCCTTTTCCCACCATGCATAGTCGTCCACTTGCACAATCGAAATGGTTCTGTTTGGAAATGATAGTGCCAACGTTTTTGTTTTTGTAGGGCGAAGTATAATCGGTGCCACTACTTCTTCTTCCACATGCCCAAGCGACGGATCATGTGTTCGACCTTTTCTCCCCGATGGCTTCTTTCGATTGCTACTGGAAGGTTTAGCACACAACGTAGACTTGAAGGTTTGTTGATGTTGTCGTCCTCCGACAATACACGTGCAACCGAGTTGAAATGCGTGGATTCGAGACAAACAGATTACGATGAACCACCGTGAAGGTCGGAACATCACGATGCCAAGTTGTGACAAACGACCGTTCCACCAACGCTTTGACTGTGGTTGCGCTATCGAGAGGTGCGTGTCCTTCCAACATCATGGTATGAGTTGTTTTCAGGGTTAATTTTCAGAAAAACACAAATCGATTGAATGGCCACCAGAACTCACTGTGGTGCGACCAGAGGCAGTAGCACAGTGACAAAAGTAAGAAGATTGAATTTTTTAAAGCTTATTGATGGACCAAACAAACAACAAACACTGTTTGAATAGAAGTTATTCACATCGTACGATGGTGAGGTCACATCTCGTTACATTTAAGATAGCTGGTTTGATGGACAACATCGTGAAACCTCAGCAAGTGCGATGAAAGCTAGCAAAACCACGTAATTACGGGGTGCCGCCTGGTTGACTGTCACGTTGAAAATGAGGTCAAATACCTATAATTGATCATGTTGTGCACATGGAGGGCGAACATCGCATTGGACTCGAACTTTTTTCCCCAGACCTCGGCAGAATGTATTAGTAAATGACCTGCATATTCTCATCTAGCGTGAGGGAATGAACCATACTCATACAGCGCATCTACTCCAGTCTTTTCCAGCAAAAGTTGACGAGGTACTCTTTTGCCAGTGTCAAGCGGTGCGACGTCTCCTGCGTCCGCATTCTCACGCGGAGAAAGCAACGAGCGAAATGTGAAGCTTGTTCTGAAACAGGACGTTGGTATGGATCGAAGCTGCCGTAGGGTGGAAAGGCTTCTACAACCACTTCATTCGGAACGTCGGTCGATCATCTCGTAGAATGCTGCCGAGCAGTGACATGCAACGTTCTATATCATGTTCAATCCCATAAGGGGGATTCGCGAGAACCATGCCTGTCCCGACGGCGTCGCTGGGGTACATTTCGACCGCCAAGACATCACCCGGTACGGCTGCCTTCAATTCGAACAGCAACCGCTCCGTCTTGGGCTTCAAGGCATCGGATGCTGGATACCAGATTGCCACACGTGCTGACTTCCAGTGCTGTTGTAAGTGCCTTACTAGACGAACAATTTGATCCGTATCGGATCCAAATTGATAGGGAGGATCAATGAATACCAGTGCCCGAGGCAGCTGTTTCGTGTACCTAGAATACTCGGCAAGACCGACGTATCCATCTGTCATGCATATAGTTGTGCGATCGTGGGCATCATTTGTATCAACCTCCTGTTGTTTCAGAACGTTGCATAATCGATCAAACTGATCGTGTGCTCTTTCAAAGAGCAACATGGTGTCTTGGGAGCGACACAGCTCCTTGGCAATCATGGGCGATCCTGGGTAGATCAACGAACTTTCGCCCACCTCTTTCTTGGTCATGTCGACGAGCTTGGTGAGTGGACCTGGAAGCGGCTTCTCCGCCACCAACACTTTGCCAATTCCACCTTGGAACTCTTTCATTTGCAATGCCTCTCGCGAATCCAGTGGGTAAGAACCAGCACCTGCATGAGTGTCCACATACACAAACGGCGAGTCTTTTCGTTTCATACATTCCAATAAAAGTATTAAAATTGAATGCTTTACCACATCCGCGTTGTTACCTGCGTGGTATCCGTGGACATAGTCAAGTCTGGACGAGGACGACAAGTGGAGTGGAGGTACCAGTACCCGCAGATCATCGACGATGGTTCGACGCACATGCCTCGTAGCAGTGGGAATCTGAACAACGAATGAGGAAGCAGATGAGATGAAGAGACGTGATGAAAGGAGAATCAATGCGGCAGAGAATGCCATTGCCCTAAATACTAGTACTTCTGTACATGGTGCAAACTTTTCAACTGTACGTCGTAGTCGATGGTCGGCGGTCGGCGGCGTATGTTTGGGATACTCGATAGTCGATAGGAGTACTGGTACAGTATGTCATACGTAAAAAACTTATCTTCAGACTTCAGGTGCATATTGAAATATTCCGCTTGCTCTGTGGTTCGCAATATGTCATATTCATATCTATATATCTTTTTTTTGGTACAGCTCCCAAGTACAGTATGATATTACCAATGATATATATATAGCGCTAAGGTCCTTACTGTAGTTCTTCTCACACCTGTCCTGTCCGCCGCACGCTCTGCGATGACGTATGCATACCCGCCTATACACATGTGTCTGTCCATTTTGTCTCTTCTTCCCTCTCGCATTTATGCATACTGCCGGTCGCGTCAGAGTTTAGAGATCACTTTCGATGGGGACGGGATTCCTGTCCGTCTCACTGAATTCATATACAAGATCTTCTTATTTCACGACGTTCGAAGAACAGTTAAGAAGTTGCTAAAAACCGACATACCGTACATGAGAAACAAAAAACTTACAACTGCTGCTCTCTCAGCTCTCTCACTAATTTCCCCAAGGAGTCAGCAAGTAATCCGTAGCTTCGTTTTTTCAACAATGAGCCAGAACGATAAAGATGAGACTGAAACGCCCGCGGTGGAGGAGGTGAAACCACCAAAACCAACGTTTCCTCCTGACTACGTTCGTCCAAAGATTTGGGAAGCGGAAGTGCAAGAGGGATTGTTTGGGGGTATGAACCGGCCTACTGCCGGCGCTCGCTTCGAAAAGATTCTTCCTAGAGGCACTCACGACGTTCAATTGTACTCTTTGGGAACTCCTAACGGAGTGAAGGTTACCATTCTTCTTGAGGAACTCAATGATTTATTTGGAATCGAATACGACGCTTTCAACGTGTCGATCTTGGAATTGGAGCAATTTGGATCTGATTTTGTTGCCCTCAACCCGAATTCCAAGATTCCTGTCATGATGGACACTTCTTTTGATCCGCCTCTCCGTGTTTTTGAATCAGGAAATATTCTCAAGTACTTGGCGGAGAAGTACGGTGCCTTCATCCCAACGGATCCTCGTAAAAGGTCGAAACCTTCAATTGGCTCTTTGGAACATGGGAAGTGCTCCCTACATTGGTGGCGGCTTTGGTCATTTTTTCAAGTATGCGCCGGTTGAATTCAAGTACGCCATTGATCGATACGCCATGGAAACAAAGCGTCTTGTCGATGTCTTGGATAAACAACTCGAGGGTAAGGAGTTTGTCGTCGGTGACGAGATTACCATTGCCGATTTTGCCATTTGGCCATGGATCAGGGCGATTGACAAGGCCTACAACGCAAATGAGTTTTTGCAAATGCACACATACACCAATGTCCAGCGTTGGCTGGCTACCATTGCGGAACGTCCTGCTGTGAAGCGCGGTCTTCGTGTCAACGGCTTTGGAGACGATGCCGTTCCCGAGCGTCATTCGCGTGATGATTTTGGAGAGAAGTAACTACTTTTTGATTCCCTCGTAGGGCTGGAAAGAAAGAGTTTGCGGTCGACACCAATTATCAATTTTGCACTCAAGTAACCGTTTGAAAGCGTGCGAACGATGCTACCTGGTACATTTCGCATGGTAGGGAGTTGGGACTCTGGGTTGCAGGAACACAACATAAAGATTAGGTATAATGCTCTCATCATAGAATTCAGTGCAATATTTTTTTGCGCTTGGTTATAGGTGATTGATGAATGACGCTTCCCCATGACTTACCCAGGTGAACTCCACATTTATGTTCTATGAGACTCTAAAAAATGAGTATCCAGAAATCAGCTCTGTATCCTGTTTGTTCGTGGTACTGTAGTACTGGCAGGTGCTACTAGTACGAGATGTCCTCTCAGTGCGAAAGACAATTTCACTGTATGATAGGTGGTAGAAACTCTACATTCGATATAGTCTACTTGTACCCGCATCAGCAAGATCTTTGACCAAATGTGGCACACATATTCATGTATAGAGCGACCTTGACGTCACGATGACGTATGATTACAAATACACTCATTCAAGTCCTGTTCTACCGAAATCTTTTGCACCATGACATCGATCTCGAAAGATCTGTTTATTGTTTGATCGCTTTTGTTTGACGCCACAACCTCTTTCCAAAGGACAACCCTTTGATCTCACAATAATCGCATCTAGCTTTCCGAAAGAAGAAAGCATCACAACGAGCACCATTCGTTACAACAACAGAACTTCGATTCGACAAGTCGTCACATTGCTGTCGACATCCGCTGCCTACTTTTCTGCTCACACTACCGGTACCAGTCGTACTATTCAAACCAGAGCACTTTCCACCATGGCTCCAATTGTGCGCGTTGTTCCCAACCAGAAGCTCTACGTCTCCGAACCAAATCCAAGCTGGTTTGGAAATGGTCCCAACAAGGTCAACGATCCAACCTGGACCAACCGCAACTGGCTTAAATCGCGTTTCCATTTCAGTTTCGCTGAGTACAACAGTTATGCCAATTCCAACTTTGGGAAGCTCCGCGTTATGAATGATGACCTTGTTCAGCCGTAAGTGTTGCTCGAGTACTAGACAAGTTTTGTTCCATTTCCTTCACGATCACTACTAACACATCCTGCACTGTTTTTCTCTTTCCACAGTCACACTGGATTTGGCCAGCACGGTCATGCTGACATGGAGATTATCACCTACGTCGTTCACGGTGGTTTGTATCACAAGGATTCCATGGGAACCAAGGAAACGCTCGGTCGGGGTCCATCCAATTCATGACGGCCGGTCGTGGAGTGCGTCATGAAGAATTCAACCACGAGGACCGTCCACTGCGTTTCATTCAAACATGGATTGTTCCACGATCCCGAGGACTTGATCCCAATTACGGATCGAGCCATGGGTGTGAGGATCGTAAGAATCAATTGCAACATCTCGTGTCGGATGTGAAGGACCCCAGTGTGACTACACCTGTCAAAATCAATCAAAGCGTCGATGCTTTCGCGTCTGAACTCGATTTGGGAAAGAAGGTGAGCTTGGACTTTCCCGAGGGACGCATGGCATATTTACTCTGTATTGAGGGCGGTGTCAAGGTGAACGGGCAGAAAATGGAGAAGTATGATGGCTGTGAAATCACTGGATCAGGTGGCAAGCTTGAGATTGAAGCGACGGACGTGGAGGAAACTGAGACTGGCAATGTCGCCCACATCTTGATGTTCACCATGCCAGCTGAGGTGGGGGCTGGTCGTACTGTCCTTTAACATGTCGAATGGGAGGAGCATGTACCAGATGTATGAGAAAATCCACCTTGCAATACTCGACTCGAGGTAATTACTTACTATGCAGGGTGTAATACATATATATATATATAATTAAATGTTAGCAATCCGGCATGTCTCCGCCATTGTGCGGTGGTCACTTGTGTACACCACTGCAGATGTGTTGACTGGTATCGAGTCGACATGATTCGTTCTAACAATGTTCCACCACGCCGTCGTGCAAATTCAAGAGTTGTAAATGCACGGCCGGACGTTCGACTTTGGATTTCATTTTAGTTTCATGCCACGCTTGTCGTTCCTTGTTCCCATTAAAATCTTGATCCCACAATGTGTCGTCAGGTAGAAGTGGTACCAACTTGGCTTTGGCGTGTGTGGGTCCCAATAGGTGTTGCAACAATGCAATGGCAGATACTTCCTCGACACCGCCAGGTGCACGTTTGGTTCGTATCCCTTGTTGGTTGCTATTGTTGTTGTTGCTTTCATCGTCATTGTCTATTACAATTGTGTGCAAGCCATCAGCAACAAGAGGGAAACCAACAAGAGTTAATTTGGCAAGATTCCATACTGCCAAGGTATTCCAGGGTGTAGTAACGCCATTAAGGGGTTGGATCGAATTCTTCTGATAACTGTGTCCAGGAAGAACGGCTCCGGCTACTAAGACGTCATCATCATCCATGTGTTGTAGAAGAATTCGAACGGATTCTGGAGATGTTTGGGTTTCAGCAGAGCAAAAGAGACAAAGAGACGCTCCATCCAGAGCCGATCGGGAGGCAATTGCATTGAGCGCAGGGACAAAGGCATTCCAGGGAGTCACCGGAATGATTTGCAAACGGAGTGAATCTGAATTGATGGCGGATGCGAGTGTTCGTATCACATCCTCAAGGCAGTAATTCTGAAAACGGGGTGTCGAGTCGACTGCAACGTAGGCATGACTTGCGTCGCAAGATGAAGCAAAGGCCGAGAACTTTTCCAGCAAATCCCGAAAGTATTCAGCTTCCGGTGGCGCCGATGCATTTCCAAGATGCAGGCGTGTTCCTATAGCTAGCAGATGATGCTGATGCGGGTAAGGGTGCTGGGAACTCATTGCAGTGAAGCAAAATTGAAATAGGTGGTCGATTCCACGACAGCAACAAAACGTTTCATGACATAACATGGATGCAAGTCACCGAGGCAGGTGGTTCGAGGTGCGAGTATCCAATCTACGATAGCAAGTGGTGCCTGGTACTATAGTACTACTCGAGTTCAATATCCTCGGAGTACATGTACTGTAACTGTATAACAGTATGAGTAGACTACCTGTACATGTACAGTACCTGCCTCTCTTCTCTGTACGTGTACTGTATTCACATGTACAATTTGAGAGTGGTCAAGTATCCAGTGATCAGTAAACAGTAGGCCAGTATCCCAGTACCCCAGTATTTGTTCCGCCAACCATTTTTCCGCGTCGCTATTGTTATGATCTCAAAGCGCAATTCGAGTCACAATTTCGTTCCAGTGTCGTCGTTTACAATTACAAGTGTTGCATCCTCGGTTCTACTAGACTATCGAGTCTCCACCAAAGATTCTAGGCCAGTTGATAAGTTTATACACGTTCATTCCAGTTTATCATGAGTGGGAGTGCCGGCACAAAACGAAAGAAGACGCACATTCCTTCGGACTTTAAACGGCGCAAAGCCAAGGTCGGGAAGCGAGCAACTCAACAACTGAATTTGACCGACACATCCTTCAAGGCTGTCTCAGTTCAAGTTCAGGGTCAATCAATTGCTGAATCCAAAGATGGTGGAAAACACGGCGCTTCAGGAATACTCTCGTCCCGAGGAAAGTCCATTGCAGATCTGACACATCAATTGCATCATCCTGCCGCTGCTGTGCGGATCTCGGCGATTCGTGGTCTCGCGAACGTCATCCAAGGAACGCCATTTGATATTCTGGAGACCCATCTCTCGATACTTTTGCCGGTTATTGCCAAATGCGCATGCGTCGACGACGAACTGGATGTGCGATCCTTGGGACTCGTTGCCTTGAGAGAATTGATAACAAAGCCACGATGGAGTGATGATGACAACAACGTCAACAACCACCAGCAGAGCAACAACAAGATGTGGAAACCATTCGTTCCTCTCCTCGCTGCCTTTATTACGTCGGCACTTAACAGTTTGGACCGAGCCACACGTTTGGATGGAAGTCGCGCAGTCGACATCCTCAGCCACTTGCCATTGGATCGAATCACTGTAGCTACCATCCTCCCTGCGTACATTACGCTGCTGCAGGATCATACCACACATACGAACATCAATACTATTGCAAACAGCAGTACCAAGGCTGCAGTAGAAGGCAAGACGAAGAAAAAGACGGACGAGAACAAACGCCTAGTCATTCTGCAGTCCATGGTGTCGCTGTTGAGATCCACCGTGGATGCTGACGACATGTCAACATCCAAATTCATGTCACTTGAGCACGCTGACCTTACTCTGTTGCCAGCATCCAGCAATGCGCTCGTCTTGCTGCCTTCCTGTCACTCACATCCAGTGGAGGCTCCCTCGTCGTCGCGGCTGATGACGATGATGATGGACGGCGCTGACGTATCGTCAAGCGTGCCGAATGCTGACGCGCCGACACGGAATCGACATCCAGCGAACGGGGGCGCCATGACAGATTGCATTCTTGACGATCTCTTTTCTAAATTACGAGATGTCTTTGTGGAAGCAACACAACGGGGAACGCAAGGCCAATCCGGAGTGACCATGGGGTTGGCAGATATGGAGGAAGTGTCACTACTAGTCTCAGCCATTCATCTCCTATGGAAATGCTTTGCAACCAGGAATCGAAAGAATGCAGTCACTTCCAACCTTGTCAATATGATGCTGGAGTCCATGCCAATCAGATCGCGATCTCAGGAACAACTGGCTCGTTATGAAGCTCTAAATGGAAATATCTGCTTTAGTGTCATTGAGATGGGATCAGATCTAATGAAAGAAGCCAAGTGGACGGATGCTATTCTGAGTACCTTCTCCCAAACTGGATGCACAAAATATGAATCAATCGGCAATCACAATGAATGTTCTCTGGGGACTGATTCATTTGAAGAACGCCGACGATCTGCCTGCCATTTGTGAGAGCACGCTAGAGTTGGTTCTGCAAAGAATCACCAATGTGTACTTCTCAGGCGCATCCCTTGATGCCGATGTTTCGAGATCTCTTGGAGCTCGCAAAGCAGTCAAACTTGCAATTAGCCTTTTGATGGTCAATCAGTGTGATCGAGTCCCCGACTCCCTGATTCATATGATTCAATATTTCCCACACTACCTCATGGCATGGGGAGACGACTATCTCGAAGAGAGTGACCATGCCCTGGAATTTTTAATTTTCGTCGTTCGGCGAACGAACGTTGCCGATGAATCATCAGGTTTGGTGGCATCCCTTCGGCAAGGAATCGGTGCTCTATTCACAGCAGCAACGAAACAGGCACCAACAGTGTTTGAACAGTATACACTTGAGATGCAACGAAAAACAATTTGTTTGGTCGTTTCTCTGGAATCTCCGACTCGTGACTTGCTCACCGGTTTGGGAAAGATCTGCGCCAAGGCTGGGACAGGTATTCCTCATCACCTTGCGGATTACATTCTTGATGTGATGCACACGACCCGTACTACCATGAAGATTCAAGACTACCTTGGCTTTGTCATTTCAAGCATCGGTGTCCCGAAAAAGTCCACCCCGTCTCTAGAAGAAAAGGGAGGTTCGTGTGGTTGGATTTGTATACGAGACAAGGCAACACTTAGGGCATCGCGAGCGTTGAGGCGATGCGGAATTTGCAAGGTGCTACCGATGATCGTGACAGTGTTGACCTCGTGGCTGACGCCTGCAGGTGAAGAGGGGTTTGTGAGATTCCGGGTTGCACTGTTGCTCTGTCAACATTTGCACAAGAAGAGGCTATATTTGACTGCGCTCCCGAATTGCGTATTCCTTGAAGAATGCAATCCTGATTTCTTTCAAGCCTGTTGCTGGGAGAGCGAAAACCTGACGTATTGGTCGTTTTGAAAAGGCGCTATTGGTACGTATGACAGAATGGCACAAGTTGAAAACAAATTACAATCAAACTTACACCTATGTTTCTGTTTAGTCTCTGTTTCAAGCTCAACCGCAGTTTCTGAAGGAGGTTGTTGAGGAATCCGCAGCGTGTGTGAAGCGCGATAAGGTTACAGGAAGGAATATTGTTTATGTGCTGTATTATATCTGTCGCAAGCCTATCCTTGTGGACGCGATCCGTTCTCACTCTGAGGTTTGGGTGCAATCTGCGAAAGAGATGGTGACGAACCTCTCGGAAACGCCGTATCTCAGACAGGCCGAGTTAATGCTGACGCATCTGCAGATATTGGTCGGCGATACGCCAGAATAGACCACGATCACGTAGAACTAGATGGCATACTTGGTGATCGGCCATTCTGACATAAACAATAAGACAAAGGTTATTCTTTCCAGCCCCCGACCCCATCGCATCATTATGTTGATATTACTTCAGCGTCTCCCACAAGATTCGCACTTCTCCAGCCCTACCACGAACGGCATCACCACTTATTCTTCTTCCCCAGTCTCTTCCATTTCTGGCATCAGTTCTTCTATTGTATCAAGGTCAGAAAGCAAACCAGCCTCTTTAAAACGAGGAAGCATCCCTTCTAATTGCGTCTCCATTGAATTCATAGCTCCCAAGGTCAACGGATTCTCAATAAGTATCCTGTCGAGCGCCTTCTCGTAAACTCCCACATCGTTGTGACTGCAAATAGAAGGCTGCCCAAGCCATGCTCCGACAGGGCGAACCTTTATATCATTCACAATCACATGTTGAATACACAAAATAACATCCTCGGGATAGGGTCGTCGATTGGGCTGGGACGCCAAGTGTGTCCAGTAGCGCAGGGAGAAGCCGTCCGGACCGTGATAGCATACAAAAAGTTTGTGATCATGGCAAGCGATCCACAGACCCCTCGTCTTCTTGTCTCTTTCAAACGGCAACGCCATGGCATCCTCAAGGGTAGGGAAGGACTTTGGATCCAAACGAGGAATGAGCTTGACTACGAAAGAAGCATCCTTGCGTGCCTGGCCGTTGGGTGGATATGGAATTCGTCGCACAGGTTCCACCATGTCAAGGAAATCTTGATCATGAAGCTCACGCAGCCATTGATTCTGAATACAGAGCCAGTGCAGACACCACAAATTTTGAGCGTCAGTGCCCATATCGACAACTCGAACTTTTAACCTTGATAGGATAGTAGCAATTTTTCGAACCATAATGTCATTTCGGAAGCTCTTGGAATGTATGCAGACAGCATCGGGTCTGCGTGCACCGGCCAAGTCATTGTCATATTCAGGATAGAGGATTGAATGACAAATCATCTCAAGAATGCCTGTTTCCGATAAATCCGGTGTCGACGCAAGAACGACCTCCCGATCCGCTTCCGTACCGTGGTACCATTCCTTTCGCTCCATAACGAAAGCAATCCGACCGTGTTCCTGTGTATGAGCTATCCCAATCTGAGTTGGAGATGCTCTCATGGATCCCAAGTACTCATCGACGATAGGTGCATCCGAGCATTGCTTCAAAAGTTTACAAAGGGGTCTGTGATTGTAGTGCCAATCCTTCTTCTGACACTCACGGGAACAATATATGGAGCAGTTGCACTGGGAACATTGCTTTTTCCTTCCTTCCCACAAAAGTCACACAATCGCTTGTCAATGAAGACGCGTTTCTTCGACGATCTGCGACGAGATGCCATCGTAAAACATAAACGGAAGGGCATCCAATCCAACAGTGGATTTCTCAGACGGCAGATGTGGCCCAATTCACAACCTCCAGTCACCAGCGTCTTGTTGAGTTCGGATTTCTCCGTCAATCTGTGATAGAGTGATAGTTAATTGCAAATCGTAATTTTCCACACGGACAGAAAGCAGACTCGCAATTTGCAATATTTAATGACGGATCATAGATACTACATGTCCTTGATACGAAATAAAACTTTAAATGCATGTGTACAACGTTTTGATATATGTCTCTATTTCGTATGCATACAAGTACAGTACCGGACAGAACATGTAGTTTAGTATCACACTCGTACAGTACGCATACGCCTCCAGTGAGGTCCGGCGACGCACCTCTGCTTGCTATTAGTTTTGCATGTAGAAGCTACGAGAAGAAACGTCATTTTACCGGACCTCCCATAGCGCTCAACATGGAACAGCCTCCTACACATCGGTATTGTACTACCAGGTACCGGTAGTACTGCCAGGAGTAGTACTTGCTAAATGGATGCCATATGCCATGATCTCGCAGGACGGTGTGAAGTTCAAGTGTTCAAGATGAGCCAACAAATGAATGTTCGTGTATACGCTCTCCAAAGATGTAGTAGTATGCATAGAGTGATGAACCACCTGTACCCATTAGGAGGTCGGCGAACTGCTGCAACTTCGAAATCACAGTAATGGGAAGCAATTTTTCTAAACAATCTCTATAGTGACATGCATCACTGTCTGACAACTGTTCCCAATCTTCATTTGTTCCGTGCTTTGCTGTCGTTCTGTTACGCATGCACAACCCCTGTGTTGATTAGCAACATGCAAGTATTACGATCACGCCATGAGGAGCCTATTTCACTTTTGCGACCTTAATGATCATTTCCTTCAACTCTCCGCTTTGGTATAAATCAATCATAATGTCAGAACCACCGATAAACTCCCCTCCAATGTACAATTGCGGGATGGTAGGCCACTGACTAAAGATTTTTACACCGTCTCGGATGGCCGAGTCGGCCAAAACATCCACTGTATGATAGTCGATAATGTCCTCAAAGGAGTCCAAGATCTTGGTGGCCGTGTCCGAGAATCCGCACTGGGGGAAGGATTTCGCTCCCTTCATGAATAGCAAAACCGGGTGCTGATCCACCAGAGCCCGCACCCGTGCCTGTGTCATATCGGGGGTCTCGAATTGGTCTTGTCCACCACCTGACATCATGGCAATCGCCTTATTGAGAACATCATTCTAAAGTGCACGGAATATGAGTTAAACATGATTGTAGAGCATTGGTTAGGGGAAGAACATGTACCAGAAGGTTGATGGACAAAAACATCACTCACTGGGTCTTCGGACATGGCGAGATGAGTGCCCTGTGCTCGCATGCCGACGAGCCGCGGCTGTGGAGAAAACGCAAAAGCATTGTCAAACACGACAGTTGCTACAACGGCACTGAGTAGGAGCTTGCAAACGAAATAGATCATGTCGTTCGAGAGTACTACCGATAGTATCGAAAGCGATCTGTTGTTTCTCTCAGCGTCGACGACAAGAATCCAAAGCTCGTTTTTTCCACCATCACCTGCTACGTCATCCTCATTCGTCATTGGTCATTGGTCCATGCGACCATGCGTCATCGGACTCGTACAGTACGACAATCGACAGTATTTCAATCGCCCTAAAGGCAGGTCGCTACTTTACCTGGTAACTCACTGATGAGCAACCGAATGAGCCTCTGCAATATCATGTTGGCGACAGGTGACAATAGACTGCCTGCTACTCCGTTTACAATATCGACCCCGAACCTCAAAAAACCACTAGTGATACGTAGTGTTGTGAGCAACTGCTCAAGGCGACGATTCATGGCTTGATCTAGCGTTAGTGGACGACGATTAACAAATGGACTAACATACAGCTATGTTCGTAGGCCTTAACTTGACTGCATAAATGACTGAAACCTAGTTAGCTCTGGGGCATGGGAAATTTCAGATACACTGATTGTCAGAGACATAGGGAGCAACAAAACTAGGACCAAAATTTGGAATGCGACCACGTGATCCTTCAACTTTCCATTTCTAGAGAGGATAATCATGTGCACCATTTCATCGTTGTTGGCGTCTATGTCCAGCCTAGACGGCTATTTTAGCCTGCACCAAAATGATGATACTGTGTCCTCGTAAAGAAAGTGAGTCATCACCATGTGGGCACTCCTCGGATTGCACTCGGTTTCGGTCGTAAAAATCTTGTGCCACTGGAATCAATGGTGGAGCCTATTCCGTAGAAGAAGCATTCCTCCCACTTGCCTCCACGACCTTCACACTCGCTGAGCCTACGATCCTCCAAATTTCGGAGAACCTTCGTTTCCTTCGTCTCTTTGACAACGGGATTAGGATGAAGTAAAACAGGAACTGGATGCACTTGAGTCATTTTGGTTTTGTCTTCCATGGCCATGCATGGCGAGGATACAAGTATGAAAGCCGCCACTGAAAAGGAAAGACAATGCTTCGCCATGGAATCGTTGGAAATCCAGGTAAAACGTTCTCGTTGTTGCTTGGGATGCAATGCAATGGCCGACGATGCAATTATGAGCATTGCAACCAGAGCCACCGTTGTGAGGATTGTCATCCTGAAGCAATGTATGTCCTCGCTACTAATGAAAAGGTTGATGCTTCGCTTCTATAGCCGTACGTTCTTAGCATCATCTCTTGCAATCATCAGACGTAGAGATGCATCTTATACCGTTAATGCAGAAGTGGGCAGAACAGTCGGATGGAGATGACACTACTGTCGCACGTTGGCCTACTTTTGGGAAAACGGTAACTCCGGGTTTTCGAAGCCGACCTCGCCAAGGCGTTTTGCACGTTTTATAGCAAATTGCCACCACAAAAAAAAGCTGGGAACATCACACTCCAGCAACACACCAATCGATCAAGTTACCACACAATCGCACTTTTATACCCCGACTCCACGTTTTGTTATCTGACCTTTTCTTAGCATTAGCCTGCCTCCTGCCATGTCTACTTCCGATTTTTTAGTGAGCAATGTTGAGTGTCTCGATCTCGCAAAATCCTCACATCCCATATCGACGGGGATCGGTTTCTTGGATCACATGATTGATCAGTTCAATTCTCATGCACAAGTGGGTGTCGCCATCACAATTAATGAAATCACCGAAGATCACAATCGTCATTCCTCCATGGATCAGTCCATCCTCATGCCTCTTTGTGGTTCCGAGCTGGGAACAAAACTCCGCGTCATTTTGAACGACGCCAGTATTCCTGTAGGAGCCTCATCCCGGTTCTGTTGTCCTTTGGACGAGGCACTCGTGGAATGCCAACTCACCAAGAGGAGTGGCATTGATGATGATGATGAGCCGGGACGCTTGGTGGCATTTTCTCTCGCACCCTATGGTATTTATCCAAGATCGACTGGACGCACCAAGATTGGTCACATGGAAACCATTCATGTACAAGCGTTTATGCAAGGACTCGCCGAAACGTCAGGCTTGGATATTGACCTAAAGAAGCTAAGAGGTGACAATGGACATCACATTGTTGAATCTGCCTTCAAGGCGTTGTCTCGAGCTCTCAGGAATCTTTTGGATGGAACAAATACAAACGGATGCGAATCTCTTAACTTTACGACCCTGTGGGGTTGGAAAGCGAGAGTTGGAAACAATCGCTGGCGTTGGAAAGGGTAGGAAAGCACGACCGTAAACCAAGGAGACATCTATTTTGGTGGATCTTAAACTTGACGGAGGAGCAAGCGGCGTCGACATCGAAATTGGGATTCCAACCCTAAATGACATTTTCAAAGTCTTGGCGTCCGAGGCAAAATGTCTCTCACAATTCAATGCCATGGAGACTTGTTTGTGGATGATCACCACACCAGCGAGGATGTTTCCATTGCACTTGGTCAGGTCTTGACGATCGCCCTGGGAACCAAGGCGGGCCTGAATCGCATGTGGTGTGCCAAGGCTGATTATGGCGCTGCCCAAATTGAAGTTACCATGGATCTCAGCAGCAACCGACCATGTCTGACTCATAACTTGACCCTGACGGAGGCGGAGTATGTGGGAGGGACGTTGACGACAGAAATGTTCCATCACGTCTTGGAATCACTAACTATGAACGCAATGATGACTGTGCACATTGTGGAAGTTCAAGCAGGTGCCGATGTGAACGAGACTGCGATTGCCACTGCAATGGCATTTGGGAGAGCACTTCGCATGTGCGCTGCCGTAGATCCTAGGCGAGCAGGGGCAACTGCCAGTAGCAAAGGCACTCTTTCTGTTTAGTGGAGGTCTATTGTTTACAACTACTCCATACAAATCATTTTCTGTCCATGTGCAGTAGCCCCAGCGCGACGGTGGCTGCCCATTTTACCTCTTGAAACCGACCTTGCATAACCGCCTCTCTCACTTCATCTATTGAGAGTAGGTGCAAAGCTTGTGGTTCCGTATCTCCACTACTCACGTACGCTGCTGTTCCTCCTCCTTCTGCCAACGGCACTGCATCCTTTAGTAGATAGGCGTACACAAACCCACCGCCCCGATTTGCCATGGATCTGTATTTCCCCAGGAAAACCCAAGACTTGGCTTCGTCGAAAGGGACATCTCCTAAAAGAAGGCCGTATTCATCGGATTCAACCAGTGTTGTAGCCTTGCCAAAAGGCTCCTCTTTGTTTCCTGAGAGCTCTCCGACATCAGCGAGGACTTTCTTTCAGTATTTCCTTGGTTCGTTGTGATCCAACACCCAGTTCTTCCCACACCTCCCGCCGTGCTGCATCAAATGGGGCTTCGCCATTGTTGATGAATCCACCAACTGGTGCTAACGTTTCACCAGGAATGGCGTACTTTCTTTGCTGAAAGGCAAGAAATTTCCCTTCCTTGGTAACCACCGCCACGTTTACTGCATCCCTTTCCTCTATGAAGATCCAATCATTGACAATCATCTTCTTGTTGTTGTGGTTCTTAATGGTGGTATTCGTATTACCATTTCCCATGGGCACCATGACAGAATGCACTTCGCATCGCGCAAAGGGAGATTCCCCGAGCACTACCTTGCCAAGTGTTTGGTCGGTTTTCCACAATGTGCCCCCCGAGTAGGAGCCACTAATGTCGACTCGCGGATGTCCTCCCGATATATCACGCAATTTGAATCGACGTTCGGCCTCGGAGAGCTCCGTGTTCCATGACAAAAAGACCAAAGTCGGGACGAAGAAGAGGAGGGCGACGGCGAGTCCCAGTGGACCCTTTCGAATGACGGGTGACGGTAATTGTTGTTGATGATGGTGTTGTGGTTGTGTGGGAGAGGTAGTCATGGGTGTGGATTTGTGTTGTGATGATGACGATTCAGTTCCAAGTCGTCGTTGTTGTTGTTGTTGTTGTCTCCTTATCATTGTAATATTCACTTGAAGTTAATGTTGAGAGTTGATACACTACCTGACAGCTGACAGTCACAATTCGCACTCGTTTTGTTCAACGCTTCATGAAGAATTCATCGACACTCTTCTTAACTTGATGCTTGAACTTGTGATAGGTTGGAAAGCAATCTCTGTCAAAATAATCGTCGAAAGTGTTTTACTGGAGTATGATACATACAGTTACAGCTACGTATGTTTGTACTGGAGTGCATGCAGGAGAGGCCAAGGGTGCGACTCGGTTGGATTGCGTTCCGTCATTGGTTACGGTGAGACATGATAGGCAGTATTGGAGTTCACGGTACACGATACACGGTACCCGATAGATTCCTGTTGCAGACGATAGAAGTGCCTTTTGTTGAATGTGTCATTGTGCCTCGCATAGGACACTACGTACATCCAGTCCTCGCAGGCGGCGTCTCCATAGAGGGCAAAGGCTGCATGATGATTCCAGCTAGGCAATGACGTCGCGTGATGGATGAGTGTTGAAACGATCCGACAAAATAGGTCAAACACATCGGATGCGTGCTACGGATCCTCCAGGGGTCTCAAAGTCTAAATCATTGTTAAGACTTCAGACTCTACAACGCATGGTTCTGGTCTCATTAAAACAAGCATCCTAAATGACCTTGTGGAAATAAGGGCTGATACGTACCAACACAATTATAAACATGAACTAGAGCTCAAAGTTTTGCACCGAGCAATACGAAGAGGGCTGAATGAGGCACTTAGGCGTCGACTTCAACTTCACCCCCCTCAGTTGTCTTGACGGGAGCAGGATCCTCATCCACTTCCTTGGCTGCAACCTCTTCTCCGGCGGTGGCATCCTTCTTCCTTCCAATCATCGCACTAAAGACACCAGTAACGAAAAGGCTGATGGCTTCAGAATTCTCGGCAACGGGGAGGATCCAGACAACAAGAGCACCAGCGAAACCCCAGGCAATGGAAATGAAAACCCAGAATGCAAAATAGGATTGAGAAAACACTCCTGCGGGAATCGAGAGGACGGGCCAAATGATGATCAAGACCAACGCCAAAACGTATCCGCGACGAGTGATCCACTTGTAGGACTCGTCTAGTGCGACTGGGTCCTGCTGCTCGGGACCCAAACCACTCAAATCGTTCTCAACCAGCAAAATTTTCTTGTCGAGCTCTGCAAAATCATATTCATGAGGATCAATGAAAATAGACCAGACGTAATGGATAATACCGGACATGACGATGGCCACGACGTTTCCACTGAGCATGACCTCGTTCGTTCCCAACGTGTCAACGGTGATCGCACCACCCTGGATTTGGGCAGCACCCAACCAGGCGGCAAGGGCGAGGATCAGACCTCCCCAGGCGGCAACAACGGCACCAGTACCGGATGCCTTGTTCCAAGTCATCAGGAACCAAAGCGGGAAAACGGCGGATCCGATCATGATTCCCATGAAGAGGTAAACCCAGCCAAGGTTGAGGCCAATTTCGTGCAGGGCAATGGAGAAGCAGCCAGAGAAGAGGCCAAAGAGCACAATGATGTATCGGGAAAGCTTCAGGATTTGTTCTCCAGTGGCTTGAGGGTTAATGTATTCACGGTAGACATCGTAGGCAACAAGGAGGAAACTGCGATGCATTCATGTGAACCCGTGGAGACAATCGCCATGAAAAGCATGATGAGGATGAGCGCAGCACCCCCTCACCCATAAGGTGAGTGGCAACTGCAGGAGGGACCAACCCAGCTCCGGCCTCCGAGGCAGTAATGGGAAGTTGCAGGGCAGCTCCTGTAAGTCCGAGAGGTGGCAAGCGAAAACGGAATCGCGAACCAGCAAATTCCTCCTAGCATGTATCCGCGGGCAGCCGCAGTAGGGCGTGCAGCAATTGCCGACTGCCAGTAAGATTGGTCGACGAACACAGTTCCGAAGTTTCCAATGATGTTGATGACACCGAACATGAGTCCATCAGCCGAGAGCATCGTGAGGTAGGATCCGTTGTAATTCCCTGTTACGGGTCCGCAAATGTACTTGTGTGGCACCCAGAAAGTTGTAGTGCCGTCTTGGAAGATGTACTGGCAATCTACATCGGAGTAATTGACAACCTTATCGAGGAAAACGTAGATTTGATCAGAACTGTATACCTTAATATACACGGTGAAGACCATGATAATCAAGACCATAAAAATCACACCAGTGTGAATGTAGCACGCCAAGAAAGTTGCCTTCAATCCTCCAGCGGCTGTGTAGAGAATGACACCCCATGGAATGAGGAAAGAAGCGAGGTTGATGTTCATACCGGTAAGGGCCGAGGTTGTGGCGGCACCTCCAAGCAAAAGCATAGAGGTCACAATGATGTTGGCGCACAAAGCGAAGAAAAGGAAGGTCTTGTGTGCGGTTCTACCCCATCGCGCGTTCACAATCTCGCACAAGGTGTGAGCAGACGGAGCGACCTTCTTGAGGGAGATAGCAATCACACCAAAAAGAATGACCTGAATGGTGGCGCCCGAAGCATACCTGTTCAGCAAAGGTAGACATGGTAAGGGGTGAGACTGAGGTCGAGTTCGAAGTGACTGCATTCATGAATTGGACCACGAAAACGCGAGGTGGAGAAAGCCGCCTCGAAAAAAGATTTTGTGGAAGTGCCGGAAGTTTCAAATTTCTACGGTCACCAGTACGGTACAAGTACCGGTGGTGTCACACAGTACGGACAAAAATCACATGTCAAACAACGATAGCAAGTTCGTATGTTCCCAAACCCAACAGAAAACAAGGAGGATCCAACACTACTCCGTATCATCATTTCACAAACGCATTACATTGCCAAAGATTGCTCAATCGAGTCCAGAATCGATACAAATATTCACTTACCAGAATGGACCAGAAACACCGTAGGACCAAGCGACGTTCGAGGACTGAAGAAGAGTTGCCGCCCAAGTCCACGCACTCACAATCACAGTGGCGGTGAGACCAGTCTTGACCATGCGACCGGCCGTACTGTTGAATGAGAACAAGTCAACGTTAGTGCCTTCACGATGCTGACAAACGAGTGACGGGCACAATGGTACCATTTGACAAACAACTCACTTGAAATTTTCACTGGTTATAGGACCTCCTCCACCGTAGTATTTGTCCAAATAGACAATGGCCGTGGTGATCAAAGAGAAGAACGCCCCGAAACCGAGAACAATAAGGTACCCTGTTCGATACGGAAAAGATGAGGTTCATGATAACAACGAAATCCAAATTACAACGACAAGATACTCTTACCATACACCTCTGCGATTGGAGGTGCCTGAAGAAGGACTCCTGTCCGAAGTATTGCAGGAGAGGAGGAATGTTCTCAGAGAACACGATTCCATTTGGATTTGGTAAAGTTGAATTGACCGACGACATGATCAATGAGGCCTGGCCGATTGTTGGCAGTTGAACAGGTCAAATTGTGTGCCAATTGGAAATCCTCGATTTCTCATAAGATCTGTTTAGTTTCACCGTAGGATTTGAACGCACTTATATGACAGACGAATCATAACATACTCTACAGAACAGTGTCTAAGTACTCCAAATTTACTAATGCTACATATCTTCCTGACAGGACTCACATGAGGGGAATTCCGTCGAAATTTTGGATCTTAGGGAGAACTTCTCAATTGATTTGGGTACTTGTACTTTGCACGGAGCACTGTACGACATACTACTACTACTTGGTAGAAAATCCGGGGTGTGTCATGAAGCTCCGACGACATACTCAGAACTCCAATATGTGTATCTTAAGGAGAGGAGTGTCGATTGTCAACGGATGCCCCTGTTCCATGAGTCAAGAATGGATCTGTACTGTAGTACTGTGTTCTACACATATACCAGCCATTCGAGTTAGTGTGATGACCGATGACCGATGACTCAGAATTCGTAGTGCAACTATGGCCTTATTCCCACTCGGCAGTCTGCAATCACATATCACAACTCATACTCCCATGTCGAAACGCCACGCAAATCCGAGTATGACACAATAAACAGAGCTTTAGTCTTGTACTATACTCCGAGTAGTTCCGTAGTACAAGTACACCGCAATACTGTTACCACTTCATCGCTCTAAACGTGCGGATAGGGGTGGTCGCTTTTGCTGCATGAGACAAAGAGGAAAATGAAACTCCGTTAGGAATTGGGAACTAATGTACTTCCCACTGCCCACCTTGCTGAACTTGCAAATTCACCCTCCACGCATCAATGTGTGGCACCCACATGGAAGACATCGAGAGTACTCGTATGCCAGGTATGATAAACCGAGTACAGCGTACGCGATATGGACTCGTTTCATGTGTATAGTATTGCCCAATTGACCCAGCCTATGTCCACAGCGACACGCAATGCGTTTATGATGATACGTTTGCCCTTTGACCTCCGCATTCTACAGTATAGTAGTAGTACTCACTGGTGTACGAGTTCTGTACTCTCAGGTCTTACGACGTTGTAACATGAACGAAAAACATGTCTACGCTACAGTTAGCCTTCAGTACATATCATATGAATAATCTCGATAGTACCTGCAACCGCTATCATTCGGGATGCCGGAGTGCACAATGGAGGACAGTAGGAGTAAACCAGAGTGGAGTCGGAGAACATATCATAGGACATCAATCGTCGACTTTTCCAACATCCAAGGCCAATCTCAACATGTCTTCAGACCACCCATACGCTCGTGCGTTGTCAAGTAGCTGTTGTCGATTCTGCAGGCGTTCGATTTCAGGAATGATTTTCGCATCCAAGCTGGGATCCAAAGTGGCAGCCCGTTTGTAGTACTTGATGCTTTCTGGAAGTTTCCACAGTTCACTCAAACTGTCTGCTGCTATCAGCCACGAACGCTCCGTGTGAGGAATGAGCTGGGTTGCGCGCAAGGCATCCTGCACAGCGTGCAGGACCGAGTACTGATACAGGCCATGCCGGTACTTGATCCCGCGAAAGGTCGTCTCTTGCATGCGAGTGTAGGCCTCGATTCGATGAAAAATGCTAGGAGCGAGCAAGATGTTGTGCCTAGCTTCGTCGTATAGAGCATAGAGTTGACTCGTATCAGGAACTAACTTGGTGTGCTCCAGAACCAATGTTTTGAGTTCCACTTGTGTTTAGCGGCACGTTGAAGGTACGCCGAAGCGCGCATCATCAATATCGTTCCTTCTTGCTCTGAATGGTTGGTCGCCAAGGCATTGTCGTAAGCCTCTACAGCTAAATCCGTTTCCTCCTTCTCTAAGTGGGCATTGCCCTTATGTTTCCATTTGATGCATTCAGAAGCTCGAGCGCTTACGTCTTCAATTCTCAAATGTCGGGTCAGAATGCGGTAGACCTTATCAACGCTATCAACGTTTGTGATTTCCAAACAATATTCTGGATCAATTCGTGACCGACACCGAACCATCGGACTTTTCGCCCTGGAACTCGACGCAATCACAACGGGATGGATCTGGAGTGATGGAGGAGACAGTCCAAGAAAGGCATCAAATGTTGCTGCGGATCCCCGAGCGATTGCTGCTTTCGATTGATCGACGTACACATCCCATTCAATGTCGTCATTGATTACGGATGGGCGACGAGTCGTTGGAGAGGACTGATGCAATGAGATTCCCACGGTCGACTGGAATGACACAACTAGTAGAAGAGGCGTCACACTCACAAGGAAATTTGTTCTTGATCGTGTGCCTTCATGTGGGATTGTCGTGTGGATTGATGTCACCATGGTTATCAACACAGACGATATGACGACGGGAGTCGATTGACGAATGCTGTACCAGGAATGATGGAATGATACTCTGTGCGCGGGGTCGAAGTTGTGATTGGTGATGGGCGTGATGGATGAAGTGTCAATTGTCGTCATGTGTCACTCATCACACATCACACATCACATAGCTATCAAATAAGAGATGGATTAAAAAGGTGGTCCAATCCATTTTGAATTCTCTATTCCGATACGATGGGGCTAGTGGCTAGTATACTGATTAGATACTACCGTAGTACGGAGTACCAGGTACTGTACTCTGCTCCGAGATGCGCTTACTGTTGCGTGCAATGAAATTTGGGTATCCTCTTCTGCAATTCTGATGGCAGGTTGACATGTGTGCTCTGTTCTTGTTCCTTCTGATTCAACCGTGATAAGTACGCCTTCGCTTCCTTGACGTACTCTGAGCATGATTCTGGTACGATACCTCCTACTTATATAAGAACTCGACGAATTTCGACTGAATCAATCAGAACGGGACTCTGCTCGTAGTGGGACTTGCGGATCAATGAATAGCACAAGAGTGGGACGGTACAAGTAGAATGGAGACTACTGAACCAAAAAGCAAAAAGTACCATGTTGAATACGGATATCTCAGACAGCACCATCGTTGGCGAACTCCCATTGACGGAGCGCATGCGCAAGGCCACCCGACAAAACCATGATAAGAGTGACAAACTTGTGAATTTGAAACTTAGCTTTGTCATCACATCGAAACCCCTGTATGCCGAGGCGATTTCGTTGTTTTGGCCAATATTTCTGGAATTGGAGGCATTGATGGAAGAGCACAAGAATCATGAACAGCTCAAGTTACTGTACCCGATGCTGAACATTTTTCGACGTGCACCGAGCTTTGAAGAAGACTTTAGATCCCTACTTGGAAGTGAAACTCTCGTACGCGAAGTAATGCAACGAAGAATATGGATGTTACCAGGTCATCCCAAACAGTACTCGCCACCAGTGTTGCAAACCTATATTGATCGCCTTCGTCATCTTTCAAAAGAGAGACTGATTGTTTTGCTGCCTACGTGTATCACATGTACAGTGCAATCTTGGCGGGCGGTTCGATTATCAAACGCATGGTAAAGGTGGCGTATAGACTCAAGTCTGATGACGGAGTTCGGATATTTGTATTGCCTTACAATGACGAATTCCCAAACTCCAAGGCGATCCACAACAAACTCAAACATATCGTCAACCATGAAATGCAATTATCAGAGGATGACAAACAACAGATCATGGACGAGTCTTTTCAAGTGTATCGGCTGAACAATGCCTTGGTGGCAACCGTCAAGGACAGCGATGTTTTTGCTGTCACCTTTCGGCGATGTGTACGTGGCATGGGAGCAATTCTCCTTGCAATAGGAGTTATTGGTATTCTGTTCTTTGCTTTCTATCGTCACAAGTAAAAGAAGGCGAAAGAGTCTACGTTTGTTCGCTCTGGTTAAGTTACACTTTACGGGTCAACGTTACAGTTCAATAGGTCTTCATAAATCGACTTGGCAGCGCACTTGATACATCCACAATTGACCTTTTTGTCAGCAGAAGTGTTAGAACGATTCCCTGTACGAAGAGAATGGTCTTGTCTTAGGTACGAAACGCAGCCGCTCCATGATTCAGAATCATCCACACCACTTCTACCTCGTGGCTCCAGTTGTCTTCGGACACGGTGGTTGGGCTCGTCGTCCCTGTTGGAAACCTCGTCGTATGGAAAGTCGTCGACGAGATACTTTGGTAGAGGGATTTCAGGGAGATCTGGTGAGTACTGCCCCCTCGCCTTGAGAATCTCATCGGTCCACGTCAATTCGCCTTCCTTGGAATCGACGTGTCTCACACCGCAGGGATCAACTCTACTGGTATCGATATCCACTGGCGATCGCGGAGCAGTGACTGCAGTATCCAGAGAAGGGGCATCAATCCAATGGAAAGTTTCCACCTCTTCGAATGTCCTGGTTTGTTGACGATTCGAAAGTGGAGCTGGAAGACCATGTGTGCCCTTTCTTGGATGTGGTGTTCCTTTATACCCTCGGTGGGAAGACAGATCCGGCATTCCAGGCCCGATGGCGTTGCATGTGGGCTTGTTCGCATCGCAAGGATCACTATCCTGCGAAATGACTTCAATGTCGGACTCGACTGAATGGACTTCGACAGCTTGAAATTCACAGTTTCAGAAGAGGCACTATGGAAGATGATTTGAGCCATCTCGTTGTCGAAGGAAACGAAAAGATTTGAGGTTCTTGGTAACAGTTGTGGAAATTGAAGTTCTTCTCCGTCGTCCACTGATGAAGAGTCGCCTTTTCAAACGCAATCTCATCACCAGACTTGAGGAAAAGTCGTTGGTATTGTCGCATTGACCTGCGTCTGATAATGCATCGTAGCTTCCTGGTGGCGTGTTCAAGGTTGGAAGAAAAGACTGAATGCGGACCGCGTCCGATCCTTCGACACATCAAAGATAGTATCCCCAGGGTAGAGATGTAGACCAAACTCTTGATATTTTGGCGGATTTCCTTTCATATCGTCTTCCATTTCTTTTCGAAGGAGCTTTCGGACGGATAGTCTCATGCAGGTTTTCCAGTGAGTTACCAGCCTGTGCCGTCTCTGCTCATGGGATGTAGAACTTAGATCTGATGAAACAGTGGAGAATGTCTCGCAAAGATCCTCTTCGTTTAAAGGAGGTCCATCTCTTTTCTGAAGAATGCTGCCTTCGTCGTAGGGAGATCGATTTGCTTTTGACGCCAACGCCATTGGTGAGATGTTTTCCTTGTTTCCCTGCACATTCCAGTCATGTCGAGCCTTATTCTTCGCTCCAATAGATCGAACTTTATGGGCAACTTTTTTTCGAAAATGATCAAGGATACGAGTTCGTCGCGATGATGATGAGTTCTCGTGAGACTCACGGCTAGCTTCGGAGTCGAGAAGGATTTCAACATTTCCGACATCGTCGCTCCGCCATTGTCCGACGTGACCTCGCAACAAGTAAGCGTTTGCACTGTCTTCAGTTGCAACCATCCTGTCCCTTGCTGATTGTGAGGTCGTAAGCAAGCAAATGCCTGCTATGATGTACTCGTGGTCCACCCGACCGCCAAACGGGGATCATAGGTCTTGTTGTGCGAAATGATTCGTATGTTACGAAGGATTTCCAAGTTGTGGGCGTAGATAGGCACGATCGCTGCAGTCAGACCCACAACGGGGGAGATCCTTAATGGCAAAACGTGATCTGCATGATTTCTGTCCTTCGTTACAAGACTGACAGAATCAGTCTGTAAGTAACTGCCTACAAATGTAAGTTCAAATCATCTATCATCGGAGGAAGAAACAAACATACTAATCGACGATGCCTCTCCGCTCTTGTTTCACCAGTCCCAAGTCCCCAGGACCTTATTAACGGTGTCGAATAAGCGATGTTACCCATTTTGGAATGCATCTTGCATCAGCATTGCTGTCCGTACAACACAAATGTGCGACTTTCCCAGGGCCAGCACCCAGCGGGAACTATTTATTAGCCTTTTTGCGAGCCCTTTTCCACTTCCGGAAAGTTTCGACGTCGTATTTAAGTTTCGCCTCTTTCATGCCGATACTCAATTCGGCGTCTGTGAACGTAACCTCGAGAGATGAGTCTCCCCACAACTCCTCTATTACTGTAAGTCTCAAATCATCAGGTACGATAGAAGCGTTAAGCGCCACTTGCAGCGCTCGCGAGTCTGCGAGTGCTCGTAGCAGGTCGTTTGAGACAATTTCCGCCTTTGGGAGGAGCAGCTGTTGCATTGACAGCGCTTCATCGCGTTCAAGCCATAAGTGATCAACAGCCCGATTCGTTAGCTCGATATGCCTCGACAAGATATCGGACCGCTTCTTCAATGCTTCTGAAATCAAAGCTACTTCATTGTGGATACTGCTGATCGCTGCAATGTCGGTGCTCCTCCCACCGGATGCTCCTGTCACATCACCTCCTGTTTTACGAACTGCCTCTATCGCCTCGCCGCGGAGACCCTCGAGTAAAAGACGAAACTGCGCAGATACGGAAGGTGATTGGTCTCCTGACGATGGAGTCAAGTTGTTCCATAGCCACTCTCGAATCGCACTTCGCTCTTCAGGGAGGCGCCAAAGAACATGTTGAAGCAAGATACAATCAATCGGATCAACGCAAATCCTTCCGTGTGATGCCGCGCTAATCTTGAGGAGCCTGCAGCCTTGACCAGACGCCTGTCACTAACTTCGACATTCAACTGTTCCTTCATAAACCGTCGCAAGTCCCTCATCAACGCACAAATGTCGTCGCCAATGAGCACACTATCCGCTGCCTTTGATAGTTCTGTTATAACAAGGTCCAATCCATCAACAAAGGGCTTCTGAGCAGGAAGACTGTTGCCATCATTGGCAAGCTCAGAAAATCCAGGCGTTGGCATGGACAAGATTTTCATAATCCCCTCATCTGACACTGACAGCACTTCCTTCCGAATCAAAAACCGATCATAGAGGGCATCGAGCTCATCACTCTCTGGCAACTCATTTGACGCGCCTACCACGCACTTTATTGGACAATTCTCCCGCACACCGGAACCATTATCAAACTTGCGCTCATTGAGAATGGTCAACAAAGTGTTGAGAATAGCAGAGTTGGCCTTGAAAATCTCATCAAGAAAGGCCACTGATGCAGTCGGCAATATCCAGCCGTGCATCTTTATACTCATCATTTTCGAGCGCACGAAGCGAGAGGGCCAAATATTTCTTCAGGGTCGTGAAACGTGTGAGGAGTCGCTGGAAGAAGAGACCACCGCATAGTTTTGATAAGCGGCTCCCTAGCATCGATTTACCAGTGCCTGGCGGTCCTAGAAATAGAATGTGCTCTCCAGCAATCACACTAAGTACAAGCAGACGAGCCTCTTCTTCTCTCTCGACAAGGTTTTCCCCCACGCTATCCACCGCTAGTTTAAGGTCATCCCGATGTCTCCAGCAGGACTCCTCTCTAGCCTTCTCCTTGCACAAAAGCGAGCTATGCCAGAGGTCTCCTTGGATTGCTTCACTCACCTGCTGCTGCACCGCCGCGAGAGCATCTTGAACCCTGGATCTATAATCCAAACTAACTGAAGGCGAATCGATTCCTCCGTAGTCGTCGTCATCATGGTCTGATTCCCTACCGCCATCGCTTTCAACATCGATGTCGGTTGCCTGTGAGGGGTCTCTCGTACTTCGAGCTTGGAGTACGACAGTTGAACGAGCAAAGGAATATCGGATGCGACCTCTTCCACGCAGGTGTTGGAACCCCCAACCACACTGCCTTGCTCGGGTTAAGGAACGCAATGCACCGTTCTGATCAGATGCAAATAGAGCGGAGGATCCTATCCGATTGGTGCTAACCATGTTACCAAACGTGTCGTACCCGATCAAAAAATCGTACGTCTGCGTGCACAGTTTGGATACGGGCTTGCTTTCACTTTTTCCTACGAGCAGTCCGTGAATTTGCATGCCGGTACGACGCTTGAGACGATCCAAATCTTGCATCAATTCTTCCTTCACAGGTGGATCAGGAATTTCTCCGTCGGTTACGAGTAGAACATCCGCTGCTGACATGGCATCAGAACCAAGAGTTGCCATGGCATACTTCAGGGCTCCTGTCACGTCGCTTCCACCCCCAAACGAATTCGACAAGAATTCCAGCAGCCGACGTACTCCAGCTGGGTCGGGAGTTATTTCACCAGCATCCATGATCCCTCGTTCATTGGAAAAGGCCACCACCTGACAGCTACGGCGCTGCTTGCGTGCTGCAGAGACACATGCCAAGACCACCGCCTTCGAGAGTGTCTCGCGTGAACCTGACATGGACCAAGATGTGTCCAAGCACACGACGATGGGACCGCCAGGACCTGAAGGTAACCGCAGACGATACCGAGGGTTCGCCTTGGGAAGACTTGGAACATCGCACCAACCAGATAGTTGGTAACTCAGAAGTTTCGATTCGACTTTCTTTGCCAAAAAGAGTCGTCGAAGCACTGGTGAATTGCCCAACAGCAAGCCTGCTTCCGAAGGTAGCATTTCTGTCAAGCTTCCCGATAATGTGAGACCACTGACGCTATTCCTTGAAGTTGTGTCGAATTGTGCACCCATGGAACCTTCAGCATTGAAGTCTCTCGGAGAGAATCGATACAGACCATTGTTTCGGTCAGTTGCAGTTGGACGACGGCCTAGTGCCTCAACCATGTCACGTAACTCCACCATGGATTGCAATTTACGTTGCAACGAAGGCAAGACAGACCAACCGCTGTGTTGCCACACTCCATCATGCAAACCAAAAGCATCAACACCTTCTACATCTAGCAAGCCATGATTGGGGCCAAAGAGCTGGTCTAGCGACGCAACACCTTGAATCACGCCCTTGTATTCGTCAGCAAAGTCGTTTGCGATTTCTAATGCAAGTGCTTGAAGCTCTTCTAGCGACAGGGTCGCGGCCACCGTGGCTGCATCATCGGCAACATTGTCAAAGTCTTCCTCAATATCTTCGTCCGGAGTTTCTTCATCATCTACCACTACCTTTCTCGACTCAAATGAAAATGTCATTCTTAGCATTGTGATGAGGACTGAAGTGACAGTTTCTGGGTGTCGCATCACAAATCTAGGAAATTGCAAATCTGTCATGGTCTTGGATAGCGCCGAAAACAGTGGTTCTGGAGGCCATATGGGATGGCATCCAAAGTCAAGAAGAATTGGCAACCGGCCGCGCAATAAGACTCTTCGCCAGGCCATTACTCCTGACGATGCTTCCAAAATACTGCTACTGCATCGACTACCGCCACCAGCATCTCTTGTGTGGTTGGTTTCTTGTAGGATTCTCATCACAAGCGGGTTGATTGGAGAATCATTCTCGACTGAGAACTCTGCAGCCCCCGTTCCCGAGCCATAGTCTCCGGAGGATTTCAACGGCAACCGTGATCGTAGATATGGTCGATGATTCGGAAGCGTGAAGGCTAGGAGGCACGGTACAAGAAACACCAACAACACCAAAGCTGGAGTCGATATCATCGCTTGATTTTGGTAGCAATACAACGACCTAGCTTGTCTTGTCTTGGTTGAGGCGGTGGTGACTATATGGTGGGGTCTGCCATTGTTAATGAAACAGGAAACATCAACTGATGAGGATCTGATTTCTGATTCATCTCAGAAAATGAAAGTGATGAACGTTTCAGTCCGTCAGTGGGGAAAATACCGGTACTGTACCGTAGGTATGCAACGTGTGTAGAATGGTACTTGTATTACGATAGTACAACGTTCATAAGTACACGTGGAATGAACGAAGGCGTACAGTACACGTATGTACGAGTTGTTGGCACTGACGTACGGACACTGATATTATGCTGCATGTCGATGTCTTAACAAACAACCGGTATTGTGCCTTCAGGCACGCGTACCGAGGAGCGAGGAGAACGCAGTATGGCAATCGTAGCACAGTAAGTCGAAGATGGAACGGCTGCAGGAATCGGCAGTCGGCCAAGGAGTGTGCGAGCCAGGTGTCAGGTTTGAAACGAGGAAAGGGGTGCTCTGTAGGCTACACAGACGACGCATCTTCGAGGAATCGAGTAGTGTTCTTCTGTGAGTCGGAGAATGATATAAATGCACTGGCAACGGTAGTCGTCTCACACCTAAAGCCTGAACAATTTCCCGGAGTACTCATCTCATCAATAAGAACTTTACTAAGTTCCTTCAACCGACCCTTAACCTACTCGCCTCATGAAGCAGGTTCTTGAGAGAGTATCAAAGCAATGAATCTGTACTGTCATCACAGGCTCGGTTCGGAAAACCAGAATTCCAGTATCTTTTTTTCTTGGTGGTCGTAAGGGCGAAGAAGAAAAAGGACCAACTCAAGAAAGTTGTCGCCACGGGAGAAAGAGCATTATGCGAACGAAGACGAAGATGCCTGTCGAATGCTCCAATTCCTTGTCCGATCACCTGACACTGCCTTTCGAAGACTCCAGGTCCTTGTCCGCGATCGGGTCGATCCGAGCGCCATACCACCCGGAGCTTTTCTCTGTCTTATTTTCACATAGAGTTCAACTGTTCATATAGCCTTTCGTGCTCGTCAGAAATATCAGTCCGCAGCATCATCCTTATTCTCCTCATTTCCTGCCCTGATTGTGCATGTTCCAAACGTTGACTTTTCTTGCGTTCAGCCTTGGTTCGTTTTCGATCATGAACAACCACTTCCTTGTTCATAGATTTATGGGTAATACGTTCCTCCTTCCGATTCGAGGCCCCTAATCCATGTTTTCCTTTTTTAAGCACTGTTTTGATTGGCAAGAGGGTTCCTTGACGATGTTTGCCCAATCCTCCATCTTCTTCTCGCCATCCCATTTTCAACAAAAGCTTAAAGCCCTTGTTCGAGGGATCAAGAAGTAACGATGAAAGCTGTTTCTGTTGGCTTTTTGCGTAAGTCTGCCCAAACGCAGTCTTGGGGACTCGTTCTGGGTCATCATGTTCAATAACAGCTGCTATTCCTGTGTCATTCCTTTCCAAGGACGCTTTGGGTTGTATAGATTTTCGATTGATCCCAAGCAGTGATGCGTAGATTTCGTGGGAAGGGATATCTTCCACCACGGGAATGTGTTCTCGCTCCTGTGGGACGTCGTCGTGAGCCATCATTGTGCGTTACGAGATCGCTCCGAATGGCTGCTCCTATTTATGTTACACCTACAAGTATGACATCTACTTGTACTGGGTCTGACGGGTGCCGTCGCCGAGTCGTGTTCCATCGTATGTACTGTCCACTGTCCACTGACTACCGTAGTCGTGTAAATGTTGTACCAGGTACTACCGGTAGTATGCATCAGTACTTGTACTCTGATGTACTGATGTACTACTGTACTACTGTATACAGTACAGCATCTCGCATGCTTGTTTCTACTTATATATATTACTCGTCTACTGGGACATCCGGAATTTACTCTTCAAGCAGTTACGGGTTACTGCAATAACGGCAATATTTGAGTTGCTAAATATTATTCAGCCTTCTATACATGTATTACGCGCGCGCCATTTGTGCCTTGGCTTGCTCTCGGGGAGGCATGGCGTGCTTACCATCGCATTCTTCTCATGGAAATTCCTAGAAAACAAATTTGACAAAATCTTCTCACCAACCAATGATTTCTTCTTCCAGGAAACGTCTTCTCCGGAATTCCTTCTCGGAGAAGATTTTTGTGTGAACGCGACAGTTTACTGTTGTGTTGCGTTCTGTCCACATGGCTGTATTTGTTCATACTTCATACTGTCGACCGATTCCTAAACAAAAGATGTATTCATACGTAACGTACATTCATGGTATGTGTGGTAAATGGCTTTCGTAGAGCGTTACGTACCATCCACGCTAGTTTTCGGTTTCTTGTGCTTTTTCGTGAACAACAAGTGTCCGTGTACTTGAGACCATTTTTGCAAACAACAAAATTGACAAATTCTTCTCATGGAATTTTCCTGGATACAATTTCTTCTTATGAATGTCATCAAAATTGTCGGCTGACCGGCTCGCATGCATTGAGTGACGCCAGCCATACTTAATGACGTTCCTATTAAAACGGTTGTATAACCGAATAAATCTAGTCCATGTAACTCTAAAACGAAGTATCGTTTCGGGTTAAAGAAGGAATTCCGGATGTCCCTGGAGTACTGGAAACTTGTAATTGCAATCTTTAGGAAACCTTCAAGATTCCAAGCTCCATATTCCTTTTCTCGAACATCATCCCTGCATGTATCGTGAACGGCCACTCAAAAAAACATCAGACCCCATACTGTTGCTCAAGAGAGACAGAGAGAGCTGTTCAACAAACTGCTGAACATCTAGAGTTTGGCGACGCTGCAAATAGGCTCTGCCATTCTTTGTACAGTCATGAAGGTCGCTTCTGTTCTCCTCGTATCGTCACTGACAGTATCAACGTCATTCATATTGGCACCACCAGGTCGTATCGGCTCATCGTTCTGTCGAGTTGCGGCAGAACAAGAACAAGGTGATGTTCTGCTGTACAGTGACAGCGGCGTCCCCGATTTTGATGCAATGATGGACGATGAATTCGACGACGATGATGACGACGAATTCGATGAGGAGGAAGAAGATGATGAAGGAGATTCGGACGAAATTCGCAAACCTCATGCTCGTTGGTCATCACTTAAACAAAACAAAGTGACGGATGTGCGGAAGACAAAGAAAGACCGTGTCGTCGACCCACGCTTCGAGAGCAAACAAGACAAGAAACGACGTGAGTTAGAAATGTGACGCTCGTCTCTGTTCATTGTCTTGAAACGATTCTAATTCTTTTGCATGTCCTCGTTTTTTGTTTCAGGCATGATGATGTTTGTCAAGACCAAGGACCGTGAACGCAAGATGGCAGCGCGAGTCGAGCGCAAGATTCCGCTCACTATGCGAACGCCCCTGTCTGCCCTCAAGTCGGGTGCCAAAATGAGTGGTATTATCATATCCATCACCAAATTTGGTGCCTACGTCGATATCGGAACGGAATGTGATGGACTCCTCCATATTTCACAAATCAGCAACACGTACTTTGTGGAAAATCTCAGAAAGCACTTGACTCCGGGCGACGAAGTGGAAGTTACTATCAAGTCACTGAATCCAGAAAAGAAGAAGTTACATTTGACCATGTTGCCACCGGAGGAAGCCGAAGACGACGATGATGGCGAGGAACGCATTATTCTGGATGAAATTGAAATTGATGACGAATTGTGGGGAGAAATCGTGCGAGTCACCGACTTTGGTTCCTACGTCGAACTTGGAGCGGAAGTCAAGGGATTCTTGCATTTCATGGACCATCCTCTCTTTGGTTCCGAGCCGGAGCTCATCCGTCCACGTACATGGAGGTGGGAGACCGAGTTCGAGTTTGGGCCTGATGTGGATCGTGAACGCAGCCGTGTCAAGTTGACCGCCAATCGGCCATCGCATCTGCCTGGACCACGAAGGGAGCTGTTCTAAATAAAAGAATGAGGGATAAGGAGAATGTTGAATAGAAGTTCTCCAATTGCATTTCTCCGTCAATTGAGAATAGTTGATGATAGACATGGTCCTACGTGAATGTAGCAATACAATTCTTATAATAATATCGTTCTCCGTTTTCTTTCTAATGTATGCATTTCTTACGATACGGACAAGGAGTCGAAAAAAACTCGACATTGATCTGCAAATTCTTCCTCGGCCGCGTCTTGATCGTCGCCCTCTCCGCACAATAGTTCATACGCGACTTCCACCATGCTGTACTCGCCTCGAGCAGAACATGAGATAATGTCGGTCAACAAAACTCGCTTTTGTTTTTGCGATATAGTTCCTTGATCTGCCAGTTTCCGGAGCGCTGTAATGCAGTTCTGGCGGACCGAATCTTGACTGGAGTCGGCCTTATCGTTGTTGTTGGCATTGGCGTTGTTGTTGATAACCTTTTTGCTTTTCGAGAGTTGAGATGAACGGTTTTGTTCTCGAATCATGTGGAGCTCCTTAACAAAGGATGATACCTCCTCATCGGCGTCGTCCACATCATCGTCATCGTCGTCGTCGTCGTCATCATCATTCTCATCATCTTCGTCAATATCAAGATTTGTAATTTTGATGATGGCGCCATTCTCATCACCATCAGCGGAGGAAATGATATCACCAAGGTTTCCACTCAAGATATCTGACAGACTTCCACCCATGATAATCTTTTTGACAGTTGGCTTGTTGCCCTTTCCAGCACCCAGAAATGGACCGAAGTCCTTGGTTCCCAAAATACCTGCAGGGTTGAAAGACATCTGGGATGCTTCATTGTTCTTGGATGGTTTGATTCCACCATTGAGTGCCATTTTTGATATTTCCGAATCGGCATGCCACGAGGCGTGGTGGTGTACCATGTACCACTTGGAATTGACTTTGCGATAAATGTTTGTTGCAGTCAGTTTGTTCATCAACTCCGTCTCACGCTTGGCCCCTCGTACAAACCTCCGGGCGTAAACTTCTTCATCGCATGTGATAATGGCGGTCGTTCCCTTGACAACCAGCCTGATATTGCAGGGCTCCATCCAGTTACGTTGAAAGCTGCCGACGGTGGATTCAAACATTGATTTCCAAGATTCCAGAACGGCAGGAGCGCCGACAAGGGGCGCATGAGAGGGATGGATGCAGAGGATACTAGCGTCGTGAAGCCAAAGACTCTCCATGGCCTTGTAATCTTCTCAGTAAAGGCTCGATAAAACGCAGAATTGACTTGCAAGACTGCTCCACAGTCGTCAATGTGCATTTGTGAGATTTCGTCGCTCATTTTCTGAGCCTTGACAAGATCGAATTTATCAACGGCAGCGTAGAGCTCCCTTCTAATTTTGAGATTTGTTCATCCACTTTGAGTTCCGGTGAATCTAGAGGCAGACCTTGTGATATCGATTCAACTTTCATCATTTCGGCCGCTAAATCAAACGTCTTGTCCATTTTGATTTTTTCCTGCTCGTCGTCGACCTGAATCTGTAATCGGACCTTTCGTTCAATGTCTGCTTGTTTTTGTTGCCATTCCTGATAGCGTAATTCTTCGTCATCGTCCTCTTTGCGATGATTGTTGTGATTGTTTTTACTGTGATGAGCCCAGCATGCTTGAGTTGGAGCAGAATGCTGGGAACCAATCGAAAGTGGTCGCGTGGTAAAGCTATCGGACGATCTAAGAAAGAGGCACAGCACTAGCACTACTGGTAGAAACAGACTGACGTTGGATTCACTCCTCATGATCGATGGCGACGAGCAAATGACAAAGGAAGGTATTGTCTGATAGTATTCGATCACTCCCAAGCACAATTCACTTGGTTGAGTTCTGTACAACTTTGAATCGAGTGGACAGAGCGGAGATGTGATTTGATGTGATAATCGATACAATACCCAGCAAGACTGTGATGGACAGAACACGAGACACGAGACTGACGAAAGACAGCCGTAGAATTTCTGATTCGTCGTGTCTTCGATGGTCGATGGCAGCGAGCGATTTCCCTATTCGAGACCGTGGAGTCAACTGTACAAGCACAAGTACAAGTATCATACAATCTGTCCGTGCCTACGCTACCTTGTACTGGATTACTACCGGTACCAGGTACAGTATTGTACCTTCAAATGGTACGACTATGACATACTCGATGAACATCCTGTCTATGCATACTTTGAGTACATCGTACAGTGTATGTTATTGTGGTACTACAGTACTAAGGACCAGGCGTTGCAGATTCATGTGCATCTGCAACTGCAGACGGGTCACAAACAGTCGGAGGTCGGAGGTGTGAACCTCCATCTGGAACTTGTACATAAAAAAAAGCCCAACGCAGGTACAAGTTCTCGTAAGACATACTACCAGGTACCAGCACTACAACTACCGGTAGGTCCTAAATGGACATCCGCCTACAGCGAACCGAGTATCAGTGGGTTTTCTTTCAGCTACTGTACTCGAGTACTATGCATGGGAAGCTTCTATGGAAATACTGTAGTACTGGAATAAACTCTACAGGAACATACTACTACCGGTCACGGTAGCTCACGTGTGTAGAGTGTTGAGTGTCATACAGAGAGCGGTCATGTCTTGGAACGACGAAGATTCAGATGTACAGTAAATTTTGTACTGTACATACCCCGTACTTACTGCAGTATGTCATATCACTTGGCTTTTGCCTACAGATATGTACTCCAGTAGGGCGTTAAATGGTCCGTACGTGTTCACCCCGTCACTATGTCAAGTCGGACATACAACTGAAACCAAAAAAACGAAATAGGTTTCACCATGACAACGGCAACGATGACGAAATGCTTGACCGTCGCGTCGCTCCTCTTCACTTTCGTACAACCCGCAGCAACATTTACTACCCTCACGACGGTCACACGACTCCACTCACAGAATCATGCCCTCTTTGCCACAAGTGTGAGCAGGAAACCATTTATTGCGGGAAATTGGAAATTGAATCCAAGTTCCAAGCAGGAAGCCATTGAGTTAGCAACCGGCATTGCTGCCGCCGCTGGAGAAACGACACAATGTGATGTGGCTATTTTTGTTCCGTTCCCCTACCTTCCATCTGTTCAGAAGGCTGTGGATGGAAAGTTGATTGTTGGTGCACAGGTGAGGACACTCGATGGATTGGATATGGTGAATCTTCTCGCAGGCAAACACGTGGGAGTTATTGCGTAGTCATATTCTTGTTGCTGTTGTTGCTGTATTGACGTCTGAAGATATGTATCATCTCACAACAACGTAAATTTAGGTTATCACGCCTCAAGATCAGGGTGCCTTTACGGGTGGAGTTTCTGCTGGGATGCTCCAATCCATGGGCGTTGAATGGGCCCTGGCGGGGCATTCGGAACGTCGCAGTATCAATGGTGAAACCAATCAAGATATTAATCAGCAGTGTCTCAAATTAATTGAAAAGGGCATGAATGTCATTCTATGTGTCGGCGAGACGTTGGAAGAATACGAAAAGGGACTAGTCGGAGCCGTCTGTCAAGTCCAATTGAAAGAAGCCTTGGTGGGTGTGACGCCATCTCAAATGAGAGATCACGTAACGATTGCGTACGAACCAGTGTGGGCCATTGGAACGGGAAAGGTGGCAACGCCTGCCATTGCCCAATCCGTGCATACGACGTGTCGTAACATTATTTCGGAGCTGTACAGTCCTGACATTGCCGATGCCACCCGCATTCTTTATGGTGGATCTGTAGGACCAGATTCCATCGATGGGTTGTTGGACGAGGACGATATTGATGGTGCACTAGTGGGCGGCGCGTCGCTGAGTGTGGAAAAGTTCAGTCGCATCATCAACTTTGAACCAGTCAAGGTTGGGAAACGAAGAAAACTAAAGAATCTCGTGAAAAAGGTGGTGTCCACTTTGACCTCGGGATAGAATGCTCGCAAGAAAGTCTACAGGTGCGAGGAAAGGTAAAACGCGATAGCGATACGTTAAGTTTCTTTCAGTATCTAGGAGGCGGTCCACGTCGTGAATGTCCTGGATCTCTCGGAGGCGATCTTGAAACTCCCGGTGGTGGATGGCGAGGATGCCCCATGCGACGATCCGAGGAAGGGTTGGATTGATCCCAGTTGTAGGGAGGTGGTCCATCCGCGCGTCGATCGTCGCCATCCAAACGTCGTCCATCGCCGTCACCAACGCCATCGTGGTCATGTCGGGAACGTCGACGTCGTCGATCGGAATCGTCATGGCGTCGTCGATCATGATCGGAACGATCCCCCCGGGATCGACGGTCACTATTATGATGATAATGATCACGATGACGGTCGGTATTGTTGTAATCGTCATGACCTGTCGTAGTAGCAGGCGCACTTGTTGGCGTCGCTTCGGTCTCATGCGGGGTAGCTGGAATCGAGCCTTCGACCAACTGTTTTGTTTTATCCATCACCTTTTGAATCGCACTTGCTGTGTTATTGTGGCGTTGTTTTGCGCTCCACCGGCAGTACTACTGGTTGCCAACACGGTACCAGTCGTAGTTGCGCCCTCGTCGTTGGTAGTATTCAAGATTGGATCCACGATGCCCCACCAGGAAAGTGGCCACATGGGTTGACCCTGTGTGAAATCTTCCGGAAAGATGGGAATACGTCGTTCATCATCTTGATCGAATTCCACAGCAGCAGTGGTGGGTTCCCGTACAAACGATCCTGACAACAAGTCGTCTGTGGGCTGCAATTGACATTGACTTTGGAGCATAGAGTTTTGAGAGTGTTGAGAACACGCTTTTCTTCATCTTTCAGTCGGGTTGGAGGAGGCTGTGGTGCATTGAGGAGGAGGACTGCTGTTGTTGGTGTTGAAACGATGATAGTTGTCCGGATGGCACTCCAGTGTCGATGACGTCCATGCGCACTGGAGAGAGCTGGCCCAGTCGATAATCGGGTGGTCGGGTCGTTGTCGCTGGTGGTTTGGGACGGCGCGTTGTCGCCATTGATTCGTTGATTGGCATCGTCGTCGCCGACGCCGATGTTGCGGTGCTGCTGCTGCTGCTATTGGCGGCGGTGGCGGTGTTGTATTAGGTCGAGAGGGAGCAGCAGTTCCAGTTGTTCCAGTCACAGATGTGGATCCTGTTGATAACCCGGACACTGAAGAGAGTGTTAGGGGTTTCTGCGACTGTGACTGCGGTACTGCAGATGATGGCATTGGTAACATGGATAGAGATAGGAGCGTGGAGTTTGAATCCTTGTCGTCGATCGCTTTCGATTTCTTCGGTATCTCATCTCTCCCTCGTTTGGGAATGGTGGTTGGTATCTGGGCTGACGCTTTACGGGGAATACTAACTGTACCCACCTTCTTGTCGTCAGAGTCTGGCAATGGCAACGATGGTTTGTTCAGCTGCACCTTGACGTTACTTTTTTTGGTATTGCGTAGCATCCGCATGACAGTATTTTTGGCTTTCTCATCGTCGTCATTGTGCTCATTGTTTGCGGATTTGTTGTCGGAGGTAGTAGTCGTGTTCCCAGAGCTTGAGGTGGTTGTGGTGAGACTTGGGTTCTTGCTCTCGTCGTCAACATCACTATCATCTTCATCCAAGATACGGCGACGTTTTGTAGACATTGAGAAGTGCAAGGAAGGAACAGTGTTGAACACTGTTTAGCAGACGGAGACGCAAGTGGAGGGTGTGGATAAGGAGCTCACGTAATCTTCGCAAAAATAATGTATGCAATTGTTGTCGAGATAAATCAAGTAATGGTGAATGCTGAATGTATGCTTAATGCTGACTGGTACAGAATGAATCGCTGTTACAGGAACAACTGTCTCGAGCGTCAAGACTTAAACACAAGTGATAAATGGAAGTGGATGCTATAGGCGTGAGAGCGGAAACACTGAAAATACTAAAAACAAGCACAGAGGGTGCCAAGTTTTCAAATAGACAGACTACACTAGTTCCAGGCACCTGGTATCAATACAAGTACATATGCATACGACTACTGGTACACGTAGGTTGGACCCAGTATCAGTTTCCTGTAGCGATCTGTTCCCATTCTTCAAGCTCGTAGGCATTACAGTCTCTTGGTATACTCATCGACAATCTGACGAGAACCAGTGAGAGCAGCTGTTTCGGGCAAATAGCAAAACACCGAGCACCCCTGTGGTTGCCTCGTCATCCGGCCTCGTCTGTGCATTTGCCGGTGACGTACTAATTCTACCTAAGTAGAAAACCAGTGTTTGCCAACGAAGGACCTATGTAGATGCATACCCTTGTATGTACGCTATTCCTCAAGGGAAATTGGTGGTTACGTGATACTAATACCTTGAGTTACATACGCATTTTTGTTACTGCCCGCCTAAACCGAATTCTTTCTCTTCTCGCTTGCGTCATCGAACAGTGAGGTGCGAAGTGCGATGGAATTGCTGCTGCTGGCTGTGTAAAAATGTACTCCAGTCTATATGTGCCTGTGCTGGTTGCTGGTTGGCGCGTACTCCGGTACACCATCTGGTACTACAGTATCTTCCATATAGCCGTATAGTTGATCCCGGTATTAGACAGGGTACTGGAGTACGGAGTACTGTATTGTGAATTCGCTCGAGTGCTACTGTACCGATACTACGTTTTGTACCAGTAGCCGGTGGCAGTACCGGTAATCAATTTCGGCACAGTTGCTCATGATCATTCATATATTGTACTGTATATCTTCTCTTGTCGTTGTCGTGTTGGGTCCAATCAAGGCCCAGCCACGAAACACTAGAGAGGGAAGCCATAATCCACGAACTGTTCTCGGCATCCAGGAGGAGTTTTCATCGTTCGAACACTCGGACTTGAGACTTGAGATATAGTATATAGTAGATCAGGAGTCCTCGAACTCTACTGTTGAAAGCAAAGGTCACATGGTCGTATAGCACCTGTACGATGTCCTCACGATTGCAATACACCATCAAGTCAGGTTGTAATATGCTGGTACTGCCTGGAGTGCTGACACCGATACGGTGGTGCAGTCTGTGGTTATCGCTCTGGATCCTCATCACAAATGCATGGCACAGTGCGTCCTTCTCCCCCTCCTTTCCAACGCATCTGAGAATGAGGCATCGGACTACAAGTACGCTAAATCCATTGCATACATCACAGTCAACCAATATGATTGTGAGTAGAAGGAGTAGTACTTCCTCGATCATGCAAGAATATTGTCAATTGGTCGAACAATCCATCGTGTCGCAAGACTTTGTATCACTTCATCTTCAGGGACCATCCAAAAAGGTGGCTAGTAAAGAGGAACTCCGGGGATCGATTTCGCAAATTCGTGGTCGACTGGTCTCAGGTGCAGCATCGTCCAAGGCGCGAACGTCAGTATCGTCGTCGTCATCATCAGTCTCTCAACAACCACCACTGTCATTATATTTACAAATGACATGCAAGTATCATAGTGCCACAGATGTTGCCAAGAATTGGAAAGAAGAATATGCCGTCCAATTACAACAATTGTTGGAAGCGACTCACGATACCAGCACGACAGCTTCTTACAAATCTGAATGGGGTGTGTGGCATTCATCTGGGACCAAATTGGGATTGCGATCCTGTACGCTCACAACGACGACGGGAGTCGTCGAATTGGATTTGCGAAAAATGAAAATCACCCACAAATCAACATCATTATCACCATTGCAGAATGGAAGCACACACCAAGATCAGTCCAATGGTGTTGCCATAGTTTCCAGTCACGATCGGACAAAACAAGTTCCAGTGGCATCGGATGCACCCTTTTGGAGCGCCATTGGGTTGGACAAGATGACTTCCAAACGACGTCAATGTCAAAAGTTTGTTGAAATTGTATCCACCTTGGTAACTCAATCCATGGCGTCATCTCGTACCCCACGACGAATTTCAACTGTCGACATGGGATGTGGACGGGGATACCTAACATTTGCTCTGCATCATTATTTGCTACAACAAAATTACAATGCGACGACTGCGGATGGTAGTATCACGACTCGTGGTATTGACATGCGGCCAAAGTTAGTGAATGAAATGAATTCCATCGTTGCTAATCTCAGTACCATGAAAGGGTTGTCATTTGAAACAGGAACGATTGAAAGTTTTCTGGCGGCAAGCACGAAAGCGACATGTCAGGATGACAAGAACGACAAGCCAACCGAGATTGACGAAATGACACAATTAATATCTTGATTGCATTGCACGCCTGCGATACGGCCACGGATGATGCAATCTGGTCGGGGATTCAATCGCATGCTCAAATCATTGTTGTGGCACCATGTTGTCACAAACAGATTCGACCGCAATTGGATGCCATGGTTGCATCGTCGTCGACGACATTGACTGACAGGAACAGTTTACGGCATCCATTCCTTCCCGTCTTGAGGCATGGGATTTATCGGGAACGCATGGCCGAGACAGTTACCGATTCCATGAGAGCCATCTTGTTGGAATTGGCGCATTATCAAGTCAAGGTATTTGAGTTTATTGGAGGGGAACATACCAGCAAGAATGTAATGATAACTGCCGTTAAGCGAGAGAGACGGCGAAGTGCCAAAGAACTCTCTGACTTACGTCAAACGCTACAGGATCTGGCGCTAGTAAATGGTGTTCGAGAGCACAACCAGCCACCTGGATGGAGGAAGAATTGGGTCAACAAACTCAAGTTACGAAGCTGTCTAGCAAGCTAATGCCACCAATATAGAGTCTGGTAGGATTGACGCTGTTCAGGACTACACCGATGGTCAGTCTTTGCGTTCACGCCCCGACGTGTCTCATGGAGTCGTCAATTACAAAAAATGAAAAGTTGCAAAGCGTGGAGGCATCTGCGTGGTAAGCTCCATACCCCTCTCAAAGTCATGCGCCATGAGTTTCGCCTGCTTTGGAACACGACCAAGGGGGTGACCCAGCATCCTTTCCACCACTAACTTCAAAGCTGCGCTTGGCTTGATAGGCAGCCTTTTCGGCCCCCGCAGCCAGCTTGGGTCTGCATGCCAAATCACCCATTGAGGTGGCGTCCGCCAGAACCTCAGGGTCGCTGAGGTCGCGCTTTGCCGCCGGATTTCGCTCCAATGCTTCTTCCATGCGTTGCACAGTCCTGGCAGCGTTTCCAGATGCGAGCGCGACCTGACGAGTGACGTCACACCCCAAACGCAAACCAAGCGGAGGCTTAGACGCAGAGTGCTGAGCATGCCACAATCGAATACCCTCCAAGTTTTCACGCTGACGAGCGCATATGAGGGCCTTTTCCAACACCTGTTTCACGTAGATTTCCGTAGCTTCACTCAATAAAGCCAACGTCCTATCAGTCTCCGCCTTGTCTTCATTGAACCACGTCGTTTTGATCTTTGTAGAGTCAACGGTGTCGCTAGGGAGCGATATACCTGCCACCACTGGGGTGGCCGACTTGCTCTCCTTACTTTCGCGCTCCGTCTCTGGAAGACGAACCTTCGCCCACGCTGCTCGAGCGGATAAAATGTTGCGATCGCCCCAACCCCGACGAACTTTGTGATCCGAAGGAGGCTTAGGAACGTGTTTTCCGTAGAGAAGAGTACGTTGCTCCGCATTGAGGTCGATATCGGCCTTGTTACCCAACAGCAATCCAGCGGTAGTCCAATCATAATCCACGGCATGGTCAATCATTTCCATAAATTCACTGTATTCCCGGGGTGGAGCTTCAGCTTCTACAATGGGCCGCACAGGCGTCGCGCGCGCAGCCGAAGAAGCAGCAGTTGCAGAATTCACTGATGTGACAGAAGAAGTCGAGCTGGCCTTGCGTTTGCTTGAGGACGAGTCGCTCTGGCGCTTGGCGGCTGTCGGGGCAGTGGGAGCGACCGTTGCAGCAGCTGCTGCAGCAGCTCTTTGCTGTTCCGTTTGGGCCTTCAAGTTCTGCATTTGCAATTTGGTCGATTCACGACTCTGATTCAGTTTTGCAGCCGCTTCTTGATGTTGACGCATCTTTTCAGCCGCCTGTTGCCTCTGCTTTCGCACCACTTCTTCAGCAGCCTTTGCTCGCTCCATTTCCTTCTTTTGGCGTTCCTGCTCAGCCACACGTTCGCGAGCCCGACGTTCGTTAAGTTGGCGTTCCGCCAGCTGTGCCTGCATCGCCGTCGCCGCTTGAGCTTGAGTCTGCGATAGCTGCTGCGACGACGGTGGTTGTTGCTGCTGCTGATGCTGTTGTTGCGGTTGATGCTGCGGTGGATGCTGTTGCTGCTGCTGCGGATGCTGCTGAAGTTTAGCTGGTGCCTGTGCTGGGGGCGGCAACACCGGCATGGACGACGAGCTAGCTGCCCCTGCAGTGGTCTTATTCCTTTCTTGCATTTTCTGTTGAAAATGGGTCAAGTAACTTTCAGCTCGCCTCCAATATTGGTCTCCCACTGTTGCCCTCAATCTTGTCTTCATACTTGCGGTAACAGATTCGTATCCCTGTTCTTTCTTTTTGCTCTTTTCGGCGCATTCTCGAATGACATGTCTGGCCCGGGTGTGCATTTGTGGATCCTTCTGTTCCAGGTATTTCATTAAAACTCGTGTAAACATGAGGAACTGTTCCTTGGCCTTTTTTCTGTTGGTGATCGCGTTCCAATTGAGCACGACTGGAGGAGCTGGTGGAAGTCATGGATTGATGTGGGTTACTGAGGGGAGGAGTAATGTGACTGCTGCTGCTAGATATCATGTGAGAAGCTGTGGTTGGTGTGGGGCGATGTTGCTGCTGTTGTGGTTGAAGTTGTTGTTGCTGGTGCTGTTGAGGGTGATTCGACATGTGATGAGGAACAGCAACCTGATGATTTGAAGGTGGATGTCGCTGGTGCGGCGGTGGAGGCTGGCTAGGCGCCATGTGGTGATGATGCTGTAGTTGTTGTTGCTGCTGCTGCTGCTGCTGCACCTTCTGTTGTTGTACCATGTGCTGCCCAGGCGGCATGTTGCTGGTTCGAATCGTCGAACTTGAAGAAACTGAATGCACAGACTGCTGAGAGGATGAAGGAGGATGCGATGAATGGCGTGAAATCATGGTTGTCAATGGTGTCGGTTCAAAGGGATCTGGAGGATGAGGACGATTGGGAGCAAGGGGGATCGCAACTTGCGGCGATGCCTGTTGGGGAATCCGCGATTGTTGTGTATGGTTCATTGGAGCCATGTTTGAAGCTCCAGCAGATGATGTGCGCGAGATGTGAGATGGTGGTTGATGTTGTTGGTGCTGCTGAAGTTGTTGGTGTTGCTGATGTTGCATTGGAGGCGGTTGTAGGGATGACATCCGTGGCTGCTGTTGCTGTTGTTGAGGTTGCTGCTGCTGCAGTTGATGTTGCTGTTGCATTTGAGGTGGTGGCTGTTGCTGCTTCTGATGTTGCTGCTGCTGATGTTGCTGCAATTGAGGTTGCTGTACCACCACGTTGTTTGAAGGTGAATACAATGACTTGAGGCGAGCGGACAGATCTGAAGGAGCACTGACGGCTGCAGCAACCGGCACGGAAGCGGCCAAAGTTCCTTCAAGTCCGCCGTCGTCATCAGACGAATCGTCATCTCCTACGCTCAGGAGGATGTCCTCCATGTTTCCTGCCATCTGTAGATCGATTAATCGGCTCGGGTCAATCAATTCGACAATTGGAATAAGGTGTTAAGGTATGAAGTAAACAGTCTATGTGATCGCGTTTGAATCAACAACGCAACGGGACAACGACCAGCACCTCCGCCTTTTTTTATGTCCGTGTTTCGGTTTCGGGAGATAACGGAGTATAGACAAGTACTGGAGTGCTGGTACACCGTATGCATACAAGCTTTTTGTTCGTATGCATTCTGCTGTACAACGGTAGTTCGTTCAGAATCATCGGTACTGTGTACTGTACTAGCGTACAAGGTAGTAAATTCTACTGGACTACAGGTAGAGTACTACGAGTAGTCCAGTACAAGTACTGCTGTACTACATACCGGTATCATAGTACGCTTCTATGCGTGTTATACTTTAAAAGAAAGGTACAGTAGTGTTCTGGGTACAAATTACAAATACTGTGCCGGTATCATAGTACTCCAGTACAATGAATGAGCTATTTCCTGGTACAACAGGAGAATGTACAGTACAAGTACCACGTTGTATCATAGATGAGTTCGACAAATACTCCAGTAATGTAGAATTTTTGGTACTGGTACGTTGGACGCTGAAAGTACTGGAGTACCAAGTTACTGTAGTCTGACCCTTCTCCTTTCTCCTACTCGAGTACACTGCGTACTGTACAAGTACAATTGTACTGGTACTGGCGTAGAAGGTAGAAGTAGTACTGTGTATTGTGTATGCATACATGTGATTACATATACAGTACTGTAGCATACACAGTACTGTAGTCGAATGAAAAATGTTCCAGTGAAAGAAACATGAAACACAAACGCAGGGGCAGGGAATGGAAGCCATTTCTATCTGAATGTATAATAGATTGTATAGTGAACGACGACGACGCTAAGCATTCACTTAATCATTCTGCAACAGCGAGACCCGCTTCGATTCATCACTAACTTTGTCAAGTATTCCCTGTTTATTAGGATGAGATCATTCTCTCCTCAATAAAGTAAAGCAGTGCAGCAGTCGGATCCTTGAACCGAACGTGCAGTCGAGGACACTCTACCGTCTCGATCATCAATACTAACGGTAGCAATCAACAATGAAGGCAACGATTGCCAGTTTAGTACAGAGTGTAGCGCACAATGTCTCGGAACGTTTACTTCATGGAGTGCCGCGCAACTTGGATCTCAACTACATTACGGATCGGATTCTGGTCATGTCACAATGCGCGCGAGCGCCATCGCCCACCTACACTGATGATGGAAGAAAGGAATTGGTGTGGAACAATCTTTCTGCTGCCGACCCGAACACTCATGGAAAACGAAAGAAGCCTATGGGCAATAGTCCAGCTGATGTCTCCACTTTTCTGCAAAACCGACATGATGGTCACTCCTTGATACTGTCCCTATCGGATGTTCTCCCAGACGATCGATCCCTACTATTGCTGAGACGACAACTGTTGAACTGGAATTGGCAGTCCCCTGGGAAACAAAACTCTGAAACGCCGTCCCTATCACAGCTGCTCGATTTGTGTTACACAATCCACGCCTATCTCAATGTCGATGCTAGAAATGTTGTTGTAGTCTCCTGTGCCAACGGCAAGACTCGCAGCGCAGTGGTCGTGGCGTGCTATTTGAAATTTGCCCGACTTGCTGAAACATCGCTGCAGGGATTTTCCACCTTCTTGCAACACAGATGTCCACTCCTGGATGTCAAGCAAGCATCGCAGCATATTCCACCATCGCTCATTCAATTTTTTCGAAATTTCGACGAGCTCATGGACCTTGGTGATTTCGCAAACCCAAAACCGCTTCTTTTGCGAGCCGTTGCCCTGCAGGGGGTGCCGGTCGACGATAAGCCTTGCCTTGATATTTGGGATTCGCAACAGAATCACGTGTATTCGTCGATGAGCAACGAAGATTCAGCGCAATGGGCCGATGAAGAAGGCTTCTACAAAGTCAATCGGATTCTGGAGGGAGACTTTTGTCTACTATGTAGATTTGGAGGAGTTTATGCGAATGACCTGGGCGATCCCTCCAAAGTGCTGTTCCGGTATGCTAATTCGACTGGTTTTTTGAATTCTGGTACTTACGAAATCCCGAAGGTGAAGGTCGATATGATGCGACGATATGAAATGTCCTTCGAAGAAGAGGATTTCCTCTTGACTCTCATCTTGGAATCCTACTGGGACTCACCAAACCCGACCCCTGGTTTGGACAAAGATTCCAAACAGTTCCCACCGATTTTTCAAGGATATGCCGCTCTCGAACGAGGTTGGCATCTGTTGACGGAACACCACGCTGCTAAGCCAAATACTGCTGATTTTCAGGCATTGCGGTCCGTCTTTCCTGAAGTGCAGAAATGTCCGGATCATATTTGCAAAGTAGTACTGCAGTTGACTAACCTGGATCTTCGAAAGGCTCGCAATCTTCTGATGGACGGTCCAATGAAGGAATGGTGGGTTGAAGGTGACAACGAGGATGACACCAGCTCGATGGAACTTGATAATGATGACGAATATGCCGTGACTCTCGGTCGCGCTCATCCGATTCGACCTGTCACTCCCGAGCTCTCATGCCGAGATATCTTGAACATTTTGGATGATACGTCTGAGACGGATACTGTCGAGCCATCTCGGAGACCTCAACATCAGGAACGTGATGCTGGCATTCGCTACGAACCAGTTCTATTCCCAAATCGTGGTGACGTTGTCGATGCCTTTGGGGACTATTCTAAGGACTTGCATACCAAATTGGACCGCTTCCGCCCGGTCGAACCGTTGCGACCACGAATGCCAATGCATAAACGCAAACGACCTGGCGCTCCGACGAGGACTTTGCACAGCAAGAAACAGAAGAACAAGGACGAAACCAATACGGATGAAGAAAGGGAAGCGGCATTGCAATTATTGGAGCAACTTAATCATACAGGGGTTACATTGGATGATTTGCTTCAGCTACAACGAGCTGCTAGAAGACTAAATCAGCCTGTGAAGGTCAACGAAGAGTCTTCAGAAAGGGGCGAAAGGCCGCTCAAGGGGATGTCACCGATGGGAACGCGGGAACCAGCCGAGCTAAGGGAAGCGGGAGCTGAAGAAGGGGAGGACGAAGACGTCGAAGGTTTTGAAGTCGCTGATGATGACGATAAACCTGGGAATAATGACCTTTTCCTTGGTTTTGTTGTAAAGGGTGACAAACCAAAAGCTGACAAAAATCCGGATGGTGAAGTGGGAGAAATTCCGCTGAAAGATGATCCAGAGTATTCCAAGTATTTCAAAATGCTTAAAATGGGCTTGTCCATTGATATGGTGAAACATGCTCTCAAGCGTGACGGAAAGGACCCTGATGTTATGGACCTGGATCACAACAAAAGCGTCAGGTCGCAGGTTGAAAAATCGACAGCTGGGGATGATCCTCCTCTCCAACAAGATCCACTTTACGTCAAGTATTTCAAAATGTTGAAAATGGGGCTTCCAATGGATGCCGTCAAGCATGCCATGAAACGCGACGGATGTGATCCGTCCGTTATGGATTTAGATCCTGAAAAGAGTCTAAAGTCTCAGCGCGGTGGTAGCGAAGAGGATGGGCCGCCACTTCGGGACGATCCCGACTACAGCAAGTACTTCAAGATGCTGAAAATGGGTTTGCCGATGGACGCAGTAAAGCACTCTGTGAAACGCGACGGCAAAGACCCTTCTATCATGGATCTAGATCCAGATAAGAGCATTAAATCACAGACGAAGTCAGATGCTGTGGACGATGGTCCGCCATTGAAGGATGATCCAGAGTACGAAAAGTACTTCAAGATGTTGAAAATGGGGCTGCCCATGGGGGCTGTAAAAAATGCTGTGCAGCGCGATGGGAAAGATCCGAGTATCATGGATCTTGATCCTTGTAAGAGCATTAAGTCACAGACCGGTGGTGGTGCTGGTGACGGCAAGGATGATGGACCTCCCCTGAAGGACGATCCTGAGTACGAAAAGGTGAGCTGATTTGAGGTGCCTATCTTTCTTGTCTGTTGACATGCTCGTACCCTAACTCATGAGCGCTATAGTACTTCAAAATGCTGAAAATGGGGCTCCCCATGGGCGCTGTGAAGAATGCGGTCCAGCGCGATGGCAAAGATCCGAGTATTATGGATCTCGATCCGAACAGGAGCATAAAGTCGCAAACTGGTGGTGGTGCTGGTGACGGCAAGGATGATGGACCTCCCCTGAAGGACGATCCTGAGTACGAAAAGGTGAGCTGATTTGAGGTGCCTATCTTTCTTGTCTGTTGACATGCTCGTACCCTAACTCATGAGCGCTATAGTACTTCAAAATGCTGAAAATGGGGCTCCCCATGGGCGCTGTGAAGAATGCGGTCCAGCGCGATGGCAAAGATCCAAGTATGATGGATCTCGATCCCAACAGAAGTATCTTGTCACAGACTGGTGGGGGCGGCGATAATGGCGAGGAAGAAAAGGACACTGGCATACCATTAAAAGACGACCCAGACTTCTCGAAGGTGAGACCGTGCTTTGCTATGCTGTGTTGTCGACGTTCTAGCACTCACTGTGCGATGTCATGCAGTACTTCAAAATGCTGAAAATGGGGCTCCCTATGGGCGCTGTCAAGAACGCTGTGCAACGAGACGGGAAGGACTCATCTATAATGGATTTGGACCCTGAGAAGTCGCTTTCCTTTCAATTGGCAAAGAAGGGTGGCGGTAGTAGCCGGCCTGTCGCGCGGAAGAAAGTCAAGAAACGAGTACGCCGAAAGAAAATCTATTGGACTCCAATTGATCCAAAGAAGGTTGTTGAGGGATCGCTCTGGTCGATAGTCAAAGGCGAAATCGACATGGAAAAATTGTCATACGATCAAACCGAATTCGAAAATCTGTTCACAGAATCCACAAATCCAGCAGACAAGGTGAAGAAGGATGTTGCTTCCAGTAGCAGTTCTTCGAAAAAGAAGGAGATGGTGCAGTTGATTGATGGCAAGCGCTCCATGAATGGAGGTATTATTTTGGCTCGCCTTAAAATGCCGTACTCACAGATCGCGACTATGGTCAACATAATGTAAGTGATACTGCTTGGTCCTTAGCAAGCAATTAGATGGAACTCTACTCTCATCCAACCAACGCAGGGACGCCGGAGAGTTCGACTCGACGCAGCTCATGGCCTTGAAGGAATTTCTTCCAACCGACGAAGAGCGTGGTGCGTTGGGTAACTATTGTAAAGATCTCGGCAGCTCCGAGGAAGCGAAGGAAAAAAGTATCTCGGCTCTACCAGCCTGTGAGAAATACATGATTGCAATGATGGAGGTCAAAAACGCCCAAGCCAAGTTCGATTGCATGCTTTTCAAGGTTCAGTTCCACAGTCTTCTTGATGAGTTGGTGGCTGGCATAAGGACTGTCAGAAAAGCTTGTGATGAAGTCAGAAACTCTGACAGGCTCCGCAAGATGATGGCTATGATCTTAACGCTAGTCAACCAAATAAACACAGGTGGAGATGGGAACATGGCCCTTGGCTTCAGTCTCGAGGCTCTCCTTAAATTGGGTGAAGCAAAGGCCTTCGATAAGAAGACTAGCGTGTTGCATTATTTGGCGAAGCTGATACGACAGAATGATGAATCTCTCCTGCGATTTGGAGAGGACTTGACGACGGTCCCCCTGGCCGAGGGAGTTGTCCTTGATGGCTTAGTTGGTGACATGAAAATGGTAAATGAACAGCTGCAAAAGGTTACCGAAACAACCATCACAGAGGCCGATGCTCTTGAGAAGGAAGGAAAGCTTCCGGAAATGTCAGTTGTGACACGGATGAAAGACGAAGACACCAACACGATGGATATTGAACACAGTGATGAACCTGCAGATCAAAGTCCTGACGTGGATGAGAAGGATGGTACAGAGGAAGGTAAACCCACTATAAGCGAAAACAGCGGCGAGTCTCTGCCCGAAGGAGGCGCTGCGAATCAGAAAGCGAGAACTCCTATGGAAGTTTTCGTTCATGAGGCCCGACGAGAGGTCGATGAGGCACTCAAGTCGCTCGATGAATTGAAGGCAAGCTACTCGGGAGTTTTAAAGTATTTTGGCGAGGATGAAAACATGCAAAGCAACGAATTCTTTGGAACTCTTCAAAAATTCATTATTCAATTTAAACTTGCTGCTGACCAAGTCGAGATTATTGAACGAGGAAGGGTAAGGGCATTCGACCTTTAAGTTGTAATTTTGTGTGAATGATTACCTAACACATGTTTAGCTCAAGGAAAAGCTCAAGAAAGCTGTCAAGGCGGCAGCCAACATTAAACTGATCGGAGACCTTGCAGGTCGTCAGTCCGACTCAATCCAGGATGCCGATGATTCGGAGTCCTCACCAGAGAAGTTGAAGGCTGCAGAACAAGGGAAGGGACTTAGTGAAGGTAAAGCTGCTGTTTCATCTACCGAAACAAAGGAAGCCACAGAGGGCGAGCAGGGCGCGGTAGCCATGGGAAGTCTTGCTGCCATGGCGGCGGCTGCTGCGGCGAAGCGAGGCAAGGCGAAGACCGAACGCCCGGACCTTGGTGGCCTGGCTGCTATGGCTGCGGCTGCGGCTTCCAAGCGCGAACAGAAAATGGCCATGCCGGCGAACGCAGATGCTGGTTCGACTATAGGTGCCGACACTGAGGTGCGCCTACCGGTAGACCATTCACCTGTCGAAGGTGGGAATCTCTTGAGGGCAGCTGCCGACGTAGTGGTGGAGAGAGGTCGTCCAGATCTTAGTGGCCTCGCGGCGATGGCAGCAAGGGTTGCATCTGAGCGTCATCAGCAGGGCCAACCTGGACACAATGAGGCAACGACTGTAGAACAAGATCGATCGACAGCAGACAGTGTTTCAGTGCTCGCGGCAGCGGCTGCTGCAGCACGAAGTGAGGACCAACAAGGGCATCGAGGCAGCAATATGGCGGCGTTGGCTGCTGAAGCGGCCAGAAAACGAATGGAGAAGAAAAGTGACGCACCGGACGCTGGCGTTGCGGCGACTAAGCCAAGTATGGGAGACATTGCCGGAATGGCAGCGGCGGCTGCTTTAAAGCGAACCCAGGACCGGCAAAGCATCGGAAAGACGAAGCAACCTGCGCTCAACCAATCAGAACAAGCGCCAAACGTTGGAAAAATCGCTATGATGGCTGCTGCCGCCGCCACAATGCGCACCCAAATGAACGACGAGCTGCCGACTGTTGGCGACATAGCATTCCTGGCAACAATGCCGGCTACATTAAAGTCCAAGACAGGGAATGGGGAGCCATCTGGGACTAATTTATCCATTGGCAGCGAAGTGGTGACCGCCGCGGCAGGCGCGTCAAGTCTGGAAGGGCCATTGAATGTCAGCAAAGATCAGACTGCACCACAGGATGAAATCACGCTCTCCTCGCCTTCAAACGTACCTATGCTAACACCAATCGGCGGTATCGCGGCAATGGCGGCGGCAGCCGCTGTAAAGCGGATACAAGATCAGCTGCCACGACCGGATATTGGCAGAAACGCTGGAGTTGAGGCTTTGGAGGATCCAGCGGGTAAAGCGAAAGGGTCGGATGTCGTTTCCACGGTAAATTCAACATCATCGCACACTGAATCGGGGCAACCCTCAGCCTCAGCGGGCACTGACTTCGAATTCTCGCTCGAGATGGGAGTGGGACCCACGCCAGCATCCACACAGCACCTTGAGAAGATTTCGGATGCCATGAAGAACACAGTAGAAACGGACCCACCATCATATTCCGATGCTCTTAATAATACGAGGGAATCTCCAGGTTACAAGCTCGCGCCGAGTACGACTTCAACTACAACGATTTTTTCAGAGCCCGCAAAGAAGGAATCCTTCGTTGGAACAACGGTGATAGAGCAGGGTCCATGTGAACTCTCCAGAAAGGCTGCTGCCAAAAAGCGATCATCGTCAGAAGATGAGGGCGGAGATGACACTTCCTCAGGCGGAGAATCGACGTCATCGAAGAAATTGAAATCTTCACCTCACCTCAACGGCGACAATTTCCAAGATTTCGAGCCCAGCAAGGTGGATGCTGATGGCAATTTTCGCGATGATACCAATAAGTCGTTTTCACGCGGTGATCCGACTTTAGGGACTGTCCCTACCGGTAGTTTGCCAGATGAGGTCCCTAAAAGCAATAGACATTCGGACGATGACGAAGAGTCGAAGCAATCGTTCGCAACTGCTGAGTCGACAGAAGAGTGGGTTCTCAGCAAGGATGAGGTCCTGTCTTCGTTTGAATCAAAGACTTCTAATGAATTGTCACTTCAAAAATCGCAATCAAGTTCTACAGAGAACGATATTTCCTTTGTTGAGGACTCTAGAAAAGGGAAAGGACGCAAGAGCAAGAAAAAGAAAAATCAGAAAACTGTTTTGAATGAAGAACAAGGTGTCGTGGGCGGTGAGCAGGTGGCTCCACGATCGTCTCCTGTGCGAGCCATCGGAGTAACGACAGAGGAGAAGGCAGGGATTGAAATTTCTCGTCAGAACTTCTTGTCAAGTGAACAGGAGGCAGACACGAGATCCATACGTTCAAAAAAGCAGCTTTCCCCTCTCAGATCAGAAAAGTATTCCCCGGCACGCCGACTTGACACCCATGAAGATGACACTATCGAGAGATTTTTCGTGACCCTTGACGACGAGGTTGCGGTAGCTAGTAACCTCCACGCTGGAAAGGCGACGCCATCCGTCGATCAAGGGTTCCCTGAGTTGAGCGTAGCAAAGCCAAACCCTCGACCGGACCAGCCTCCCATCACCGAGACTAGCCATGAGACCCCAACCAAGGCTAACAATGATGATAAGAAGGACGTTGGAAATCCCCTCCAAAGGTGGTTTCAGGGCTTCGGGGGGAGCAGAGAAAACTCGGACATTCATGCATCGAAAGAGAAGCTAGAGGAGAAGGCCCCAGCATTACCGCCAGCCGATGGCAATGACAATGATAACCTATTCGTAAGTATCTTCCGCCAAATTGGCGGGCGAGACAACAGCACGAAATCACTTCCAACCGACCCCGAAGCTCCAGCGGAACAAAAGAAAAGTTAACCGAGCAGTGAGTCAACGATTGAAGTGTCACTTTCGCACCATATGAGTCATGCGCTATTCAAGCAGAACCTTACCATGTCGCTGCCTGGCTTTGGATGTGGGGGAGCCACGCCATTGATGTTATCTTCCATACTGCCCAATGTGACGCTTAACGACATCAAAGGCATCTGACGGCAAATTGTAATGCTATCATTCGTGCATTAAAGCATTACTACGCCTACTACCCGGATAGCACACAATATCATGTATGGAGAGATTCGCCATCAGATAAAATGGGTCGCAAATGTCCTCGCCAAGCTGGGGACGGCATTCTACCGGTAGAGCCTTTCTTTACTTCTTCCTTGTACGAATGTATCACATAGAGATGATCATCATACTATGCATCCGTAATTTATGATTTATGCTCCAGGCTCCAGCGCGAACGTGACAAGGGAGAAGGGAGTACAAGTACCGGTAGTGGGTAGACTGGTACAACATTACAAGTACCACAATACAATGTCTACATACAGTATATCGTTCTCGTCGAAAACGATCGTCGCATTCGACCGTGACCCGTACCTGGTACTGTATGTCATACCAGAGGCGTATGATACTACATGCACATACTTGCATTCCAGCAGTATGACATACATTGCCAGTTGCGCTACTGGGGCGGTACATACGTACTTACTAGCGGTGAAGGTCTACCAACCGCCAAAACGCCGTTTTCACGTCAGAAAATTCTGTCATGCGTGCGGATAACTCTGAAAAAGGTGTTATAAACGGTTAGCCCCTTACACAAAGAGAACTAATTTAGTTGATTTAACTGATCTGATCGGAATCTGAATCGTTCGGATCGAAACATGCATTCCCGCTGTCGAGATAGGACATCAGCCCTCCAACAAGGTTAGCTAAAAAAATCGACAATGCCGATCTAATTCAAGTACGAGTTGGGAAACATGAAGACCGACTGAAAGTCCGAACTCTTCTCTTCAATTGGCCCGACAAATTACGACTTTGACGCTCTTCGTTCGCTCACAAATTTAAGAAGCCAGCGCACGAGAGCAAACAAAAACTCAAGCTTGGACAATTGCAGCAATGAACAAGACTGTCATCGCACCAAACGAAACCCCAAGCCGCTTCATTGTTGGAGACCCGGCGGAGGAGGCGCTTAGTAGCAGTGCGTTGGAGCCGATCCCATTCTGCCCCGAAGCTGGAGAGGCATGGCCTCTCACGACGACGACGGCGGCGGCGGCGATGATCCGCATTCCTTGCAAGGCCAGAGGTGTGGATGACACACACACGCCTCAGAGTGGATACTTTGAGATCCCAGCAGACTGTGTGCACGGAAAGACTCTCGTTTGCAGTCATCGCTTGTGCCGCGGCAGTGGTCGCGTTTTCAGGTATTGCAAGGTGTGCAATCTGGTGGTAGCAAAACGCAACTTTACCAAACGTCACGCCCACGATACACACGACAACAACCAAACCATTCGAAGAACTCGTATTCCATTGGTTCGCGCTGATTCACTAAATAGCAAAACGAAGAAGCGAAAGGTGTCTGTTGACGCTGAAGGGGACTCTTTTGTCAGCATCGTCATGGATGCCATGGGTACTGAGGGGAGTACAAGCGAAAGCGACACATCGACAGACCGAACATCAGTCGTCCCGAGTACCGTCTACGCGATCGGTGATCCAGACTCAGTTTTTATGATGGTGAGCCGTGCAGAAGCGAATCTACTTGATCTGGTTCGCCGTCGAGCAAGCAACGTCGATAGGTTGATTCAAGATCTTCTTCTGTCAACCGAGATCCTTAGTTCAACGAGAATCATGGAAGAAGATATAATCACGGATGATGAGAGCGAGAGGGAGCCCACATCTCGCATGCCTTCCCTGGAAAGATTTGATGTGTTCACCGAATCGTTCGAGAACTTGATGATGAAGTAAAAGGGATGGGGGGGAATCATTGGTAGCGCTGCATTTTACACATTTAAATTTTAGCCGATCATTTTATGCATTAATCAGATTCAGAACCATACTTGCTCCAGGCATAGCCCCGTTGCCGGTGCTGCATTAACCAATCCAGCGTTCGCAGCGGTCCACATTTGTTCTACCTTTTCGATGTCAATCATTCCCCGACTGACGTCGACAACAAAGCCTACGAGATTTCGAACCATGGAGCGTCCAAAGCCGCGAGCTTCCAGCCAAAATCTTGCTGTGATGATTGGGACATGTTCCAATGGTTCTTGAAGGAGCTCCAACTCAAACTGCGTAACATCCTTCACATTGTTGTGATTCTGTCGATCGGATTTGTGTATGAATGCCGAATAATCGTGCGTACCTTTCAGTTTGTGGCACGCTGATTGGATGATGTTGTCGTCGAGAGCCCAGGGACAGATCCACAAGCACGGCTCGTCATGAGCTGAGCGGATGCAATGTGGGCCTCCCTTGAGGCAGATCGGAAGAGGATGTCCATGTTCATCCATGCGAAGTCGCCGAAAGCGAATAGTATATGAGTATTTCTTTCTCGTGCAAGCCTTTCGTGGCTCCAGTGTTGGGCTACAAAGTTGCACCGACTTGACCGAAATGTCGTAGGGCAATCGACTATTGAGTGCTCTGACAACCGCCCAGTCATCTTCGGTCACTTGCAAGTCCACTACGATAACTTGTCCCCTGGCATGCACTCCCTTATCAGTGCGTCCGGCAAAGCGCAATCGCAACGAGTCCAGTGTCGTGCCGGGTTGCCACTGCAAAAGGGCTTCTTCTAAGCAGTCTTGAATCGTGCATGGAACTCCCTTCTTCCGTCCTTCGTCGTCATATCGAGGTCGTTTGGGGGGCCTTTCTGCATTACTCGTCTGTCGTTGAAAACCATTGTACCTCGATCCGTCGTATTCGACTATAAGCATCAAAGATGATGATGTTGATGCCATTGTCTACGCTCGTCAATCTTCATGTGATGGCATCATCGCGCCTCGCTCGTCTCGTATTCCACTGGAGCATTCTACTCGGAGTGCATTCTGGATCGCTGTGAATTCTGCAGCATGCTACTGGAGTACTGGAAATCAAGGAATACTGTATTGTTGTTTTCCGGACGCCGTATGGACCTCATTTTCCAGCTGTCACCCTGTTTCCTGTCACATCGAGTCGGAGAAGATTCCTCACAAAATGATAAATGCACGACTCATCCCATTACGATACGCAGATTCTTGAATCTTCCTTTGATCGTATTCGTATGTTGCTTCCTGACTCCTGACATCATCGTCGCGTTTGTTGTCAGATGTAAGTACCTGGTACAAGTAGCCGGTAGCTGGTAGGAGTTTCAACCATCGGAAGGTATTACATACGTCCTCTAAGGAGTTAAGAACTAATTACCTGCTACTTGCATTGTAATACTGGAGTACTCCGAGTACTACTACCAAATTGATGAAGTACTGGTACGGGGCTACGGGGCTCCTGACGAGCGAGACAGTGCATCCTCCACCCTTCAACCGATCCATCACACCGATGCACAACCACATGTACATTTTAGGATCTAAACTGCGTAGCTTGACAACAATGAAATTCACTCAGGTCCCTCTCGTTCTCCTTCTGGCCGCGCCAGCGGCCGCCTTTGTGCCGCCATCGGCTGCCTTCGTTTCTCGTGGCTCGTCGCATCTTTTTGCCGAACCAGTGACTCCTAAAATCATCAAGGAGCTGCGCGATGCGACTGGCGCTGGAATGATGGACTGCAAAAAGGCCCTGCTAGAGTCGGATGGAGACATGGAGGCCGCAACCGAGTATCTTCGTGCCATGGGCCTCGCCAAGGCGGACAAGAAGGCAACCCGCGTTGCCGCTGAGGGGAGGATTGCAGTTGCCACAGACGAGGGTGGCAAGGCTGTCCTCGTCGAAGTTAACTGCGAAACAGATTTTGTTGCCAAGGATGGATCCTTTTTGGAATTTACCTCATCGGTAGCCAACGCCGCTTTGGGAGTCGATGGTGACAATGTAGACGGGTTGCTGGCTGCGGAATTGTCGGGATCGACCGTTGAAGATACACGCCAGGCTCTCGTTTCCAAGATTGGTGAGAACATTCAAGTCCGTCGCCTCGTCGCGAGGGGAGGACAGGGAACCACGGTTGGTGCATATGTGCACATGAATCGTATTGGTGTCCTTGTAGAGCTTGAGGGAGGATCCTCGGAACTTGCCGCTGACGTTGCCATGCACGTTGCCGCCATGAACCCTTCCTATGCGGTTCCTGAAGACGTCAGTCCAGACGTTTTGGAGAAGGAGCGTACGTTCCTTTCGGAACAAGCCTTGGAGTCAGGAAAGCCGAAAGAGATTGTCGACAAAATGGTCGAAGGACGAATCCGCAAATATTTGGAGGAAATCTGTTTGGTTTCTCAAACCTACGTGAAAACCAATGATAAGACTGTGGGCAAGCTGTTGGAAGAGAACGGTGCCAAGATGATTGGCTTCACCCGCATTGAAGTTGGTGAGGGTATCGAAAAGCGGGCGGACGATTTCGCAGCTGAGGTTGCCAAAATGGCGGCCGGTAAATAAAGACTCAGACTATTCCATGCTGTCGTAGATGTGCTGTTAATTGATCACCAGGTGCTAAGGACAATTCCCATATCTTACAGTAGACGTCCTTTGGTCTGACACAGACCATCCGATAGAACACAGATTCAGGAGCTTGAGTTCCAACGTATGAAATAAGTGGGTCCATACCTGGTAGCGAAGGTAGAAGTCTATGACCACAAAGAACCACTCTACTATGATCTTCTTGGTTGTAATCAGCAGCAGCCTGTCTTGTGTTGCGCTTAATAGTACTGCTCATGGTTGTAGCACAAGTCACAGTATCTGCTGCCTCAACCTCTGTCCTTCTGCCATTGTGATACCAGTTGTGCTATCACAGTAGAAACAATGAAGTCATGCAAAGCTTCTATTGTTCATACAGTTTTGACTCCAAGAGCAACAAAATTCGCTTTTGGCATGGGGATTATCTCCAGCAGCTTGGTGAGGTCTATGACTGTTGCACTTGCAACATATAGAACACCTTTGACGTGGAGCGACCAAACATTCTTCAAAACCATTACAAATGCGACATTGTGTTCAGGCATTTGAATGCTTGCAACTTATAAAAATGTTGTCTGTTTAGTGCTGGAAGTGACAACCTCCTCGTCCGTGAGTTCTCGAGATGAGTCCATTGCCGCAGAGCAGATTGCTGCATTTGGTGTCAAGAATTCGTTACATCTTTCAGAAGGAGCAGTCTATCAATTTGTCCATTCTGTTGTAATCCCGACTTTGCCGAAACGTGAATAGCTAGTAGGCAGCGGTTACTAAAGAAGTGTCACGTCAAGTACAACCAGTTGTCTAGTCTAATATGAATTCTAAAATACCTGCGGAGGTGAGGATGGTATTACATGATGCCATAGTGCCTAACGACTTTAAGCAAGCTTCTTTCGGCATGACGCAGGATGCAATTGGTAGCTAGGATTTACAAATCAGGATGCGCAACAAGCAAAGAAGAGCTTCCCGCAAGTTGACCGCCATGATGCAAAGACATTGTTGCACGTCAAAACTCATTATGCTATCAAGACATTGGACAGCAATGTCAAAACCCTACCTGTTTTTTGCTTGATATACACTCTTTGCATTGCTTTGTGATGACTTGCTGCCTTGATGTTGCAATTTCCTCTTCATCACATGATGAAAAGAGATTTCTATAGTTTGGGTACGTATTATATCCATCTTTCAAGTTACTACGCTTGAAGTGGCTGATTTCTCGGACTTTGAAATATGAAATGAACATTCAAATCATGCAGCCAATATATAGCTTTCATGAGTCCATGTGGCTGGGTGCACGAAGATGATTTGCAAGGTAGAGCTCAACATACTAGTACTTCTATTCATTTGGCAAGCATATTGAAAATAGATTAACATGCCGAATCACTGGCTTCTCCATCCATCAACAATGGTATATCTGAACAAATCCTTGACATTCAGTGGGGCTATCTGCACACACATCATTGTCTTGCTCATCCTCATGGATGAAAATGCACTGAAACTCCTCGGTATTCGGATGCCTTATTAGTTTGTGATTAGCAGTCTAAGCTGTTTCTCAATATGCATGGCTACATGATATTTGTTCGCAAGCGCTGACATTTGTCGACAAAATCAATACAAGATACCAATTTGATGACAACATGAAGGGAAAAAGTCGGAACTTCAATGTTATTCTACAGAGGCAAATAAGAAGCGCATGCTTGTTGGTACTGGTGCCAACCAAAAAGCAATTAAGCCATGCAGGAATTGTTGTAGCTTGTCAGAGACAGCAGATGAGGAAGCATCATCCCCAACTTTTCCAGCCTTGTACTGGGAATCAGGAGATTTGAAAAATCTCTTTGCACCTAACCCCAAATGACGTTTGAAATTACCAGCTCCCAAGAGACGATTTGCTTTACTTTGAATGCTTTCAAGAAGGTTGGGGTGAGCATATTGAAAGAACTGTCATTGGAGAGAATGCGCACATATATGGTTAAAAACATTGATTACAATAATGATGGCAAAATTGGAGAGTGGTATCCCGGAACATGAACAATATGATGAACACAATTTACTGCTGTGGTCGGCTGTGAAGAAGTTCAACTAGTATATTGATCTGAAAGACTACCTTCAGAGTTATGGTCTGTCAAGAGTATTCATTTAATGGTGTTGAGATGCAAGTGCTGGATGGTATTTGGTATATCAGAGCAAGCATCATTTTGTTGATGGACATGAGAAGACAGAAATGCTAGCATATTGACCTGTCTTCACAAAACAACACACTGGTGCTCATGAAGTTCAGGCTGCTTATTGGATTCAGCTAACTCTCCTTGTAGCATCCAAAATCATACTAGCTAGAGGCTCAAGATTTAGTTGCGAAAAACTTTGGCTACTACTACTATAGATATGATGGCCCTGTCAATAGCATTGAAATGGTGGAATGAAATAGTATCATATTAAAGCCATACCGAGTGATTTGGTGCACAGTTGAGCATGAGAAGGGGCATTAACAACAAGCCAATAGTTATGTTCATCAGGCAAGATGAGGCAATCCTCAAGCAATTCTTGATTCTGTCAAAGATGTGGGCATTTCCAAATAGCAAGTGCCTTCTCCCCCAAAGGACAAAGAGGGAGCAGGTGTGATGATGTCCTCTATTTTGCAGTGAATAAGGATTTATCTTGAAATTAAATCAACAAATACTCAATGTGGAAAATTAGAGTCAAGAAGGAGCCATATTTGCAGACAGAGAAGCAGCCATGACGATGTATGGCTCATCCATCAAGCTGCAGCTTTCAGTAGACAAGTCCCCATTCCTAAGCAACTTTGACTACAGAGAAAACAAAGCATGGTACTGGCTATGACTGCAAGCAACCGCATGGTCCTACAAATTTGAAGGCATATCTGACTGTCTAGGGCCGCATGATGCAATGAGAATGAACAAGTCATGTGGAAACAAATGCCCAAGTTGGAGGCTGGCGCTGGTTGACTCCGAACGATTGCATTCTGAATTGCCTTGACAAAGAAACAATCTGACCTAATCCTTAAGCTACATCATGGCAAGCAAGTCAATTAACACCAAAGGAAAGAATGAAAACTATGACATTGCTTCTGACCTATTGCAAAGTTCCTTGAATCAAAGGAGACTGTGTGGAAAAGCAAAGGGTTTGACTCAGATTTTATGCAAACTCAGATTCATCACCACAAATAAGCTCTCAAGCTAAATACTAACCAGTGGGAAAATGAGCTCAGCAATGTGGATATGAGCTTATGTTTGCACCATATTTTGTCAATGTATCTTGATACTTGAATGAGGACGAGGAAGAATTGATGGAACACATTGAAGCAAAACTTGGTGTGGAAGTCATGTTGACTCCCCGATGGCAAAATTTCCGGTGAAGGAGTGTAGTGAATGTGGGCGTGCCGCAGCCAAGGTGCCTATCACAATCTTGCTGCTTTGAGAGAAAACAATGAAAAGTTTGCTAGACATTCGCGCGATGGAAACGATCGACCATAGAGCCGATCAACAGGTCTCAATATATATCAACAGTCTTCCAGTCACGAGCCACAATACGACAACTGTATACATCATCATCGTCAATATGTTCAACAACGTCACGGCTGGGACCATCGGACATGGGAGTCCACTGATTTTTACACCTTTGGCATGCCTTTCAAACGCCTTCGCCCACTTCATCGGGTACTACAGCATTTTACATTTGTTCGCGATCAACTTCCATTGGGAGAACGCTGGTATCGCGAGGCTGACATTAAGGATGAGTCGTTAAAACTCTGCCCATGCTGCCGGGACACAGAGGAGACACCACCTCATTTCATACGGTGCCAATCCAATCCAAATTCTCCAGTCGAGGAGCTTAGAGACTCTACGGTCCGATGTTTTGACCAGTGACTTCCACTCGGTACAATACCTCTTGGGTGAGGGTTTCTGCCATACTATCAACAAGCCGGACACACCATCATACTCTCCAACCATTGCTCAATGTCCATCCCATTTCCAAGACTTGATACCTGCAGTACTAGAATCTCAACATGGCATCGGCGGGTACAACTCGTCGCTGCTAAAGGGATACTTTTCTCGGGATTGGTGGGGCCAGTTGGCCCAATATGACATCATGAATCGCAAGGTTCGGGATCCCCGCAAGGGAGGGAGAAACTCGTATGAAGCACCAGGTCATTGGCGCACTTAGTGCTCACTTCAGACGGATCTGGATCACACGGAACGGAGCATTGCATTCTCCAAACGACGCGACCTTGGAAAGTATTCGATCAGCAGAGTCAGTAGAATTTCCTATTTTCACAGCCGGCCACATGTACTCCACACTCGGGACCAACACTACTGCAGCAGGCCCCTGTAATCAATTCTTAAGGGTACAGCGGCTTCTCGGCGAAGATGGCTCCGCGAGGTCAATCAATCATCGGCAGAACTTACCAAAGATGGCACACGACAGAAACTGCTCACCATCTTCTTTCGTACTTCGCGGGTTCCAGCAAAAGTCTAGGTTTTTTTCCACGTCACAACTTTAAAATTCTCGCGGGTTTCCGCTGGATAAGGGTGCACAGTAGCGGCCTGGGCTGCCGGCCGGTAGTATATGGTGACAACCCTAATAATTAGTTCACGTTCTACGTTTAATTGAGCGCATTCGAAAGTTCGCGCGACGTGCATGACAATACCTTGTTGCTTTTCATCATACCATTGACTCCGGTAAAGTCAGAGCTAAAATGCAACAGAACGGCTTCATATTCGGTCCTGTCGGATTAAAGAACAAGCTGCTGGGGGAATTCAGAGCACTTTGATGTATTATGGATTTTGATTTTGAGTTTGTGATGAATCCTGACTTAGTATCTTGATCGAGTTGTTAGCTAGGTTGCACAAGATGAGATAGTTTGTTTTTGATGCCAGCTCAATATCAGACCTACTATAACAGCCTATTCAAGAGCATTCTGCTTTCCTTTGGGGAGATTTCAAAGCTGAAAACAAAATGCAGAACTAGGCATTGTCAATTATGTACCTCATTTTGTATTCTCTATGCAATGCAGAATTAAACATATGGATCGATGCACAAGTATGATCACTTTGTTGCATCACAAAGATTTTTGATTACAACAACATCAAGTCCATACTGAAAGACAACGAATTTCTTGTTTGGTACCTTGTTTTCAATGGATATTGACAGCAGCAATATTGATGATGGTGCTGATGACAACACCATGGATGACGTAGGCTGACCCTTACTAAGGGTAAACCCCGTCCAGCTGCCCTGCAAGAAATTTTATCGTCGTCATCTGGAATCTTATGCTTCTTCTTTAACACCATATACTGCTTTCCACAAGGTATATGCATTGTTGCCATGTCATCCATTTGTAATCATGTGCCCTCATCCACAACTCAAACTAGCCTATTCAGTGATGCATTTGCCTTGCTGAATGTATGACAAGATTTTTTTTGCATTAGTTGTAGACATATCTGCTACTAGGATGAAGTTGGTGTTGGTGATACAATCAATTGATGACTTCATTGACATTCCCTCCTTCATACCCATTGGTCATTCCATGATGTTGCTCCCTTGTTGTGGAGGCCCAATGTTTTTTATTTTCATCTTCTTCCTTGACATGGTGGTTCTGCTGACAATCTCAATACCATTATGAACGTCCTCGCTTTCCCTTGAAGAATCAGGATCATGTGGCATCAGCAGCAATGCAGCAACCATTGGATCAAAATTGGCAGTTTGGGAGCACAAAAACACACAAACCAAAGTGAAAATCTTGAGTGTTCAAATCTTGTATACATTGCTTCCTTCCCGGACAATTTGCTCCTAATTCTGTCAAAATATGTTCAATTCTTCATTATACTATGGCATAGTATCAGCCAATGACTCATTTGTTGTTCATTGGGATATGAGAAGTCATACTGAAGTAGCCACAACCCTTGGAAAATGATGCCTGATGTGTGTGTCCACTTGCCAGCAGATCAGCACCAGCCAAAAGCATCACAGAACCTAGTGGGTGTGGATAATGGAATCCTTCTAGTGATATTGAAATCCCCTGTCGGATCTGGAAAACGGAGTCAACAACAATGTTGTATACTATCAGGACAATGGATGTGCAATCTTGTTGGAACGCAACCGAAAAACTTCAAGCGGGCGACACAGCCACACGACACATTAACATGAATACACTTTTGGAAATGAGCGGATCAGAATCGGGGAAATGTGAATGAAATACTTCCCCCCTGCTGGGAATATAGCTAGTTAGAGACGTCTATACCAAACCATTGCAGGGAAGTCTGTTCATGAAGTTTGGAGGAATAATCTTCCGCATTCCTGACGAAGTCCCACTTACCTTCACAAGAACTGGATCCCAGGAGTGTGTTGAGGAAAACAGATTATGGGCCATCAAAGTAGTCAAGGGATTGGAGACATGGTCTGGTCATCATCTATCATTTGTGACTGACAGGTAAATTTTGATGATGCAGAAAGCAATTACATCTAAGTCGGTAGTTAAATCGGGACAGATTATGCTCTATTTTGCCTCATTGTTGCTTGTCTATGAATCTTATCTCTAAGTTCATAATGATAACACTGTTTTTAACTAGCTTCATCCATCTATCCTCTGATAGGTACAGATAACTAGTCGGATACTGTTGTTTTAGCTGTTCCTGTTCCAGATTCTTCCCATCAACAGAAAATGGACGTACATTTCTGCAATTCTGGTCATTGTCACGTTCATTACTGGAATCATCACTACAGCTAGCAAGAACAGAATCCTAAGATAACGATCCTCCTCATGAGATGTAACCATCAAATGATGATGACATGATGTTACTGTGGGTGCAAGCAATGGGACATTCCATTTCTGCATGTCGAGGAACTACTACTAGGCCTATGTATTCGGGCGCATGCTCCTCCTCAGATATTCTGGCGGGTGACGTCTGACGGTGCAATCTAGAGTTATCGAGAAGGGTTATTTATGTCATGAACCCTAAACTTATTCATTGAAAAAGAAACGTCATCCTCAGCTACACGCTATGCATACAACATCGGGAGAAGACTCGATGATCATTTAGAAATTCGTAATTTGTAATTTTTATCGTTTGGAAAGAAAGTGCGAAGAAAAATACAAATATCATATTGTGCATAACTCGGTCCCTAAAACAATTCATTAAAATGGAACAATTTGTACACAACCCCATTCGGAGGCTGTGACAAAAACCAGCTGCCTCCCAGCATTTATTCACAAGACTTTATTCTCGAACACAGAGACATTTCTTATTTCGACTCTCGACCGCAAGCGGTCATCGAAGTATCGCAACGACCCGAGGCAAAAACAAATACTATGGTATGTACAAGCAATGGAAATCACGTATCATAGGAATACTCGATGAGCTCCCTATGACACTTTTCTTACGGGCAAAATTTTCTATAGTTTTACGTGTTACTCAGTACTCGACGATGTCCACTTCCCTTGCCCGATGAACACCAGTCTCTCATTGGGATAAGACTTATGGACCTTTCGTCCTACTGTATCCTGTAGATTCATGCAATATGGAACCGAACATATGCGTATGTTCTCCGAACGCTTATCTGTATGTATGACAGTATGAAGTATGACATACAATTGTACGACTACAGAGTACTACATCCGCACAGAGTACAGGTTGTATCACACCTGTCACAAGACTACATTCAAACACTATGGCACAGTCACATCTTTGTAGTCGTTGATATTGAGAAGCGGCTCTGGTGGACAAGAAATCACTAACTGATTGGAGAAGATTGAGATAACGCCCTACATTTCGACGGAATTGAGAGGGCCACGGAGCACGAAGAGATGGAAGTAGGAACAGCAACAACTCCCAGTTCAGTATTCAGCAGGGTTGTCCAATCTGCGCAAGAAGGGCGTTCTCCAGCAGAATGCGATGAAACGGAGACATTGGCATGGCCCAAAGGTCGTATCCAAGGCGTTCCCTTCCTTACAAAGAACCACCACATTGTGGGCCGCGAACATGAGCTCCAATTACTTAACGACTGTTACGATTGCATCACAAAGACGAAGACGACCGAAGCGGTCACTATTCACGGTCCCCCAGGAGCTGGAAAGACTGCTCTTCTGCAGACCTTTATCCAAAGTCTTCCTACGGATGTATTCTACATGGAGGGACGATTTGGTCAGCTTCAATCGCGTGCTCCATATGCTGCACTTGCAGCAGCATCCGAACAGCTCTGCCGCCAAATCATGCGACGTGAGGACAATGTTGAAATAATCGCCCGAATCAGAGCTGCTCTTGGTCCAGATGTGCGTCTGTTGGGAAATTTGGTTCCAACCCTGGCAAAAATGACTGCAGAGGATGGCAGTTCTGGCCAACAGGCCACTGCCTGTGGCGCGCAATTGTTCACTCGCTTCAAACTTTCGTTTCAATCATTTCTGCGATGTGTTGCAACTCCTGAGAGTCCAGTCGTCTTCTTCCTCGATGACTTGCAATGGGCAGATAATGCATCGCTGGAGGTATTGAAAACTCTGCTAAGCAGTGGTCAGTTGCATTGCATCATGATTGTGTGTGCGTATCGCGAGGGTGAAATGACAACGGCTGTCTTGGAACAATATGACCTTGCCAGGATACGGAAGTCCTCCACGCACAACTCGCACAATCCTTCCGATCCCTCTCGCCTCAGCTGTGGAATCACCGACATCAGTGTTGAGCATTTGGATTGTGGTTCCTTAAATCAGGTAATATCAAGCTTGCTTGCCATTGATGCCGCGGATACTCAACAGCTGAGTACGTTAGTATGGAACACCACAAATGGGAACCCGTTCCATGCTCTTTGTTTTCTTGACATGCTTCATAGGAAAGGCATGCTGTCAAATGAGAGCGACGGCTCCTGGACTTGGGACGAGGATCAAATCTTGCGAGAAGCTAACGTGGCGGGGAATCTGGCTGATATCCTGATATCTAGAATGCAGGATCTTCCGGAGCAGGTTCGATCAATTCTTCAAATTGCAGCCTTCATCGGACATGCTTTCCCCGCTGCCGTGCTGGTGATGATTGTGCACGAAGAACAGGATATGCTTGAAGAGGAGTACACGTTCGAAAGACATTCCGTGGAAGTGATTCGCGAACGCATAAATTCTGCACTTGAGATGGGTGTTACTGTAGGATTGTTGAACACAATGCCTGAAGCTGACCACTTCAAGTTTGCACATGACAAGATTCAAGAAGCATTGTATGAGGGTCTCATGCCTGACGAAACGGAGCGACAGCTGCTGCATCACCGAATCGGTACCGTGATTTGGGACTCTGTGAACGCTACGACGTCGCATTCTGCCGATTGGTACGTGTTTTTGGCAGCCGATAACCTTAATCGTGCGGTTGGCATCGTCGACGATTCGGGTAATAGGTACGATCTGATCGACATAAACCGGATAGCGGCGACACGAGCAATTGAGAAGGCTGCGTTTGGCGCAGCTGCCGAATATCTTCGAATTGCAGTGTCGCTACTTCAGGGAGACAGTTCATCATGGGATGGTCGATATGAGCAATGGTTGGATGTTCTAACTCTCGCGGCCGAAACGGAGAAGAACGTAGGAATGTTCTCACGTTGCAGTGTCTTGGTGAAAGAGCTTCACTCGCGAGCAACGTCACGTCGTCACCATTGCGCCGCGTACGCTGTGGAAATGCAATCCTTAGCACTCCCAAGGTGATCCCAAGGGCGCTGTCCACCTTGGGATTAAAAGTGGTACGACACCTTGGCGTGAAGCTTCCAAGAAACATCAACCAGTGTGTTGTCGCAGCAGAGCTGGTCAGGGCGAAGGCAGCTCTTGGTAGAAGGTCACTTCCCGAGTTGCTGTTCCTTCCGGAAATGCAAGACGAAACTATGATATTGGCGTTTGGTTTCATGAATGCCATCGCACTCAATTGTCATATTGTGGGCGGCCCATTGAACGCAACTTACGCTGTTGTTGGTATTAGAATGTTTCGACTGACACTCAAATTCGGCATATCTCCGCTTTATTCTCCTGCCGCCTTCTTCTTCTGGGGATCTTTGCATGCAATCTTGGGTAACTTCGAAGTCTCTCAACAGGCTGAAACTCTAGCGTTCGGCGTTGTAGACAAATATGGCGTCGAATCCATCAGGGCGTGGATGGTTATCTGCAACTATGGCATGAATCATTTCTGGGTGAATAAGCTGGATTCTAAGGCTCGACAGGAATTTCTCGACGGATATCGCATGGCGTTGGCTTATGGGCACGTGTCCATCGCACAACTCGGGTTTTTGTCGTGGATGGGTGCTGGTTTTTACCTTGACGATTCTCTGGCGGAATTGAACGCAATCACGAGACGCGTGGTTCAGGAAATAAGAGAATTTGAGTCAAAATGTATCTTGGCTGTCCTTCTTCCGCCTTGGCAAGTTGTACGTTCCGATTGTCTGCATCCTATTTGAGCAATCTGTCACTAACCCAATTTTCAAAATCTAGTTTCTGAACTTGAGCGGCGACGCTCGCAATCTGAATCCTGCGAGATTGCGAGGCGAAGCTGTTGACCATACGTTCATGTTGATGCAGGAAGAAGTTGATTCCAAAGTTGCAGTCCTTACTGAGAGCATCTGTTGTGTAAAACTCGGATTTCTGTACGAAGATTGGGAGACCGCCAAAACGAATTTGCCGGTGGTTCGAAAATACTTATCAGACATCGAAGGATTCTTTTCTACGGGATTAATCCTTACTTTCACTGCAGCTTGTCATTATGACATCTATCACATTCACGGGATCAGCAAGCACAAGAGGGAAGGCCGTCGAGCCCATCGTAAGTTTAACAAGTGGGCGGCTTCCGGAACGGACATGCTTGTTGGTCTGCAATGTTTCTTGCGCGCAATGGAGTGTCTTTGCGTTGAACGGGCGCCATTAGACCAAGTCGAGACTATGTTTGGGAAAGCGGCGTCTGCTTGTGCTGCTAGACGATGTATTTTGTTCGAGGCTCTCTCGAACGAGCGTCTTGCTCGACTTTTTCTTGTCGAACGATCGAGTGTCAAGCACTCAAAGTATCTAAAAAGGGCCTGTGAATTGTACAGGACTTGGGGGGCGTTGGCGAAGGCTGATTGGCTCGAGCAACGCCATGGAAACGACACTCTGTTTCGTTGACTGAGGATTTTAAGACGGCACTGGAATGCACGGCTAGGGACAAGACAGTTCAGATGTTGCTGAGGGCTGAGGCATGCAAACAACCGCTATCCTTTTGGACAACACATTCGAAGTCCTAGCCCATGAACGGATATTCCGCGCCCGAGCGTTTGAAAAAGTTTTAAAATACACTTGAAGCATCCTGCTGTTACGCTGGTAATCATTTTTGAACGAAAACGATAGAAATGGATTCTGGCTGGTTTTCGTTCTCGCTATTTGTGGTTTCCCCTGGCGTAGGTCTAAATGCAGTCAACACAAGAGAGAAACGAGGTTACCCAAAAGCAATCACAATTCGCGATAGGTTACTCAAAAGCCACAAAAGTCTGAGACCAAACACGCAGAGCCTTTTCCTTGGTTTGGTCGACAAGTTCTCAAGATCGTCGCTCTCGACGATCCCCTCCCAAAGCTGTTCCAACCATTTGCAGCACTGATTACAAGCACTCAGAGAACCAGCTTGCAAACATGGCGCTGACAACTCATTCGCGTTCACCCAGGTGCAAAATTGCAGTTGCCACCAAACTTTCATGTCTCCTGGTTCATTTTCCGTGTTTCTAGTTGAGAAAAAACCAAAACCTCGAACGTTCGGTGCTGCCGCTTCTTCCTGACGTGAATGGTCTTTGTCCCTTCGCATGTCCAATGACGGAACCAGTCGAGAGTGCATCCTGTACGCTACTTATTGATTATACTTGCCACGACGGCGAGGTTCTGCTGTTTGGATGATGGTGACGATTCTGGAACGTGCGTCACTGAGGCGAAGTGGTAGTGTAATGAAATGAACACGACTATCACGTGCCATTAACCCCTGGTTGTTTACCCATCGCATGGCCCTGCGTCCATGTCAATCGAAAATGACAACAACTCTGGTGTTTTTGTGATTATTGGGCGAGCGATATAAACGTGATTATGACCCCTGCTTTGCGCTGACCACTTTGCGAATGGGTTGACAACGGCGATGGGCGAAAGACTTCTGCACTTGTACTACCTCTGGGACCGTTTCGTGCTACAATATTTGTATCAGATTCGATTCGAGGACAATGGTTAGGATTCTGTTAGTTATCAGAATCCGGGCCATAATGACAAGAAGAGGAAGTGGGGCAAGGCGAAGAAGGCATCGAATACAAAAAAAGGACGGCAAGGCTAGGCAACTGGAAGGTGTGGGCGGAAACTCCCCATTCCTGGAATAATCAGCGAGCACCAGGTGCTGGGTCGACCATTGATGGCACGTTCGAAATCAAGTGCAGCAGAAGACTAAGCAACGAAGTACTCGAAGAAGAGCAGCACTTGAAGAGTACTTGGTTAGTCAGACGAGAATAAGACTTTGAAATGTTCTATCCACAGTCTTCATGCATCCTATCAGCTATGACGCTACGACATAAGGTAGTCCCATCTCCCATCGCTTCCAGGTACTGTAGGTTTGTCCCAACCTATGTATAGCAGCATTGGCAGGAGCACTCATCGAAATTCGAACTATGCACGCACGCCGAGACATCAGTGTGAGGAGACTTTTCGTCGGAACATTCATTTAGCACTGGTACAGTAGAACGGTACATTGTACTGCACGACGTTGTCGACTGTAGTATGACGCTTGGCCTTGCTGTCTCCTCCGTGTTGTGACGTAAGACTGTCAGGCAAGGACACTCTATGCATAGCATATTGCAGATAAGACTTTAAGCCAATGCACCAGTAGACGAGTATACACTACTATACTATCATACCTCCAGTGCACTTCCTTAACGTCATATCCCCAGCAGTCTACCGGTAGTCGCTGCGGAGTTGATCTACTGACGGCCCCAGGACAATCGACCGCCGCGCGGTCGAGGGCAAACAACTTGTTTCCTGATGGAAATCGATCACTTGTTCCGCAAATGATCGATTTGGATGCATCGGTGATGACATATCTGCCAATGCATTTTTTCGCTAGTTTCTCAACAATGTCACGACGTTAACGTCATCTGTAATGCCATGATATCCAGATGTTAGAGACTAAGAGTGGTCCAACATTTTTATTCCGCAAATCATCGTGCCCATCACTTTTGGCCAATGACACGCGTGCTTTCTTATGTCAATGATAATCGTGAAACACGTAAATCATATGACCCCAATGATTGAGATCTTTTACGATCCAATCATTGGTGATTACCTTCTGGATGTCTGGTACCTCGAAAGGCCCAGCATCCTTTCGTCGCAAACCATTGTACCCATCACTTACGGTTAATGGCGCGCGCACACTTTTCTGTTTTAAATGATCACTGCTACAATTCGAGCAGATCATGTAACAACCTCAATGATCATGATCTGATACTAGTAATTACCCCAACGAATGTCCAACACCACGAATTACAGAACCCGCCATCCGCTCGCTACAGTATCCACCACATCAAGTCAACAGCGCGCGCGCATTTATGAATACCGACTATCGATGAATAAACACATCGCTTTAATCTTCCTCTATCAATTTGGGACTTATTGCGAGGTTATCAACAAGCGCCACCAGAAGTACGGAAAGGAGCGATGTCTGAATAACAGTTTTAAAGGGATACAATCATGCATACGCTATCGTTCGAATCGATTGATGTCGATGCCGATATTTGCCAAATTTGATATGATACACCTATCCGCCTCTAACTGCTTCGCATTTGCTAAGTAATGTTTATGTACGAAGACTCTTTAAATCCGAATCGTAATTACCCTGTGGCATCACTTTATCATGGTGTTTTCGCTGTATAAAAAGCCAAGACGTCCATTTTGTCATAGTTCGAACCAATATACAAAATTCCGACCCATAAATGCATGCAAAATTTAGGTCACACTTTCGTTCCGGACCGTATCTCAAAAATCACTGTACTCTCGTGCAGGAGTACTACGTCAAATCCATAACCATTTATAGCCCGCATAAAATTATAACCAACATGCATCTGAAAGATGCCGATTGTGCTACTAAACTAATTACCCTTTAATTTATGTGTCAGTTAAAAATAGAAATCAACCGTGTCTGATAGTAGATGCCCAAACGAAAACAGTCAGTCACTCATGGCAACGAATTTATCGGCCATTCCCGAACAAGTGTTACTCAATCGAACATTTATTAAGCCGTACAGCTTAGCTCGTGATGTACTAGGGGCTGATTCACCCAAATTGATACCAATCTTATCAAAGGATCACAATCCGTCGAGTTCATCGATAAGCCATCAAACCAGTAATCACCAACCTCGTCACGATGCCTGCACCAACGTCCTCCCCTATGGAACCTTCATTCCGTGACCTCGCGCTCCAAGCAGCCGCCTCGGCTAAGATGACCAGCTTTGCTCATGCTACTACGCCCAACCCGGTTCATGCGGAGAGGGTCTGTGCAACATTTGCTAAAAGCTGCCCAACTCTCACCCGTTTCGCGACACTCTGCGATACGGGAGTGGTGAAGCAATTTGCATTCATTTTGCATACTTCCAAAAAGATGGCAGTGTTGTCTTGCCCTTTCCCTGCTCAAGGTCGAAACGACGAAGAAGTGTTCGCCGGGAGCCTGGGCGACTCCATGGAAATCCCTTGTCCAGTTACTATCCGTATGAAAGATGTCAGGGGTGATGTACTGAGTATCTGTGAGACCCGCGCTGAAGCCAACGTATTCAAGCTCCCAACGTCCGAATCCAACCCTCTTGAAGAAGAAGCCCTCCAGGCGACGAACAAGAGTTCGTAGTGGTCACTGGACCGGAACGTATCGGAATCGAACTGAACGTCCCTACCAAAGAACCATGCTTCGTGGCGATCCCCAAGGTATTCCCGGTACCTAGCGGTGCCAAGGAATACGCCGACTTCAACCCCACTACGTCTATCGTTGAGACAGAAGTTATGCCATCAGTCCCCGTCGCCAGTATGACTGCCATCTGGTATGAAGCAATGAGATATGGTATCAGGAAGCTTGATAACTGTTCCATTCAAGCCAGGGACGTCCTTTTCCACTACGAAAGTCTTGAGAAAGCCGAGTTCACCTCCGAGAATCGCAAGCTGGTTTCTCACTTCACAACAATCGTCACGTACCTCAACCCAGAAGACGAACTTTATCATACGGTCACGAAACACTTCTTCGAAGAAAAAGAGAAGTTATTGTTGATGTATGGAGCAAAGATGATTGTGGCGAACCCACCGCATGTAGCAGCACCAGCGCAAGTCCCAGCTCTCATGCTACAGAACTCCAACCAGTACTCAGCAACGACTCCAGCAGGAGCAGTGAACCCTCTACCATCTGAAATGAACGTTCTGCTCGAAGGGTTGGCTAAGGCCATCAACGACTCGTCATCCAAGACGCTCACCGGAACGGAACGTGAAAAAGCGTCAGAAGCTGACGACGCTAAACGATTCTACGGGATCTTGTTTGGATCCGTTCGAGACGTTATCGGAGAAGATGGCTCCCAAACCAAAATGTTTGTCCATGCAACGATTCAACCTTTGTTTCTACCTGTCTTAGCGGCCAACAAGAACTCCAAAGCTACAAAAGCGATGCACGAAGCCGTCGAAACCATGGCAGCGGAACTCAGCATGCAAGACAACCATTTCGCATCTGCAAGTAATTTATTTCCCCGCATGTTCGACCAGCCACTTACCGCTGCACTCCGAACAGGCCAATGGGAATACCAGCATACGGTGCTGAACCCAGAAGGGATCAAAACAAATTTTGGTATCCATCACCTCGCCCCACCCCGAACATGGACGGCAACTTACATAACGAGGCAGCAAGGAGAACTCCAGTTAACCCAGCAGGAGCAAGTCGAGGAAGACAAAAGTCGTTACCACGCGAAAACGACCGAACTTTACCACTCGGGATGTATGGGATCAATATCCGATATCCACGAAATGATTGGCAATTTTTTTGGACTTATGAATGTGATCATCGAGTTTGATCGTGCTAATCCGCCTCTACTTTGGACAGAAATCGCCCAATATGTTCAGATTTTGCGATCAGGTGACGGGAAAGGATTTACCGGTCGCCACCGCAATATTAAGGAAGTCATGTTCAATATTGGACAAGACGTCCAATCAATCATTGCGGGATTCGTCTCTGAAGCAAGAAAGACGAGTTACAAGGCAGCAGTGAAGATGGGAAATGAAATTTCTCCGCTTATTTTTCATATGGCGCAAAACCAAGCGAATGAATTGCGTAGCCGATTCACGTTGACAGTGTTGGCAGCGTCGGCCGGAACGTACAAGGATGCATCGGTCGTTTACAAACTCTTTCTGCCAGAACCGGCAAAGGATGAGAAAGATCGAAAGAAACGAGAAGCGGGAGCGGACACCCACTCAAGCTCTTTGTTATCCGCGCGAAACCGTCCATTCGCCACGACAGGAGGCACTCACCAATTTGGATCATCCAACCAATCCACTCATCATGTAACCCCGAATGGGAGTCCTACCCCAGCAGCTTCTCTACCGGGAAAGACTGTCTTTGTCCATGTTGCCCCAGCGCCACAGAAGCTACCTCACCCGGGGGCAATTTTCCCGCACCCGACAAGAGCAAACCAATTCACAATCCTCTGCTGTCGAAGCGCTTTCGAAGGTCGTAGTTGCACTATCCCAACATGCGCCTTCTACCATTTTCCTAACCAATTGACCCAAGTCCCCCGCGACTTGAAAGACAAATTGAAAGACTGGGTGTCCAACCATTCCCTGGTCTCTTGGCATGCAGATGCCGCCAACTGGGCCAACCCACCAGGTAATGTCCGTTCCGGCCCTCGCACAGCAACAACCAACCCCCCTGCTTAAATCTGCCAGGTTTAACTAACGACAGTTATTTAGTACCCGTTTTCTTTCCTAACTTTCGATTGCAGATGCCGATAACAACACCAAGTACTCGCCATATACTCCCAAACCTCATCGAGGAGCGTCTGTCGCGAAAGGTATTGTGTCAGTCTACGCCAACGTCGAGTACCGCAAAAGATAACATTAGGCACAAGAAAACCGCGTTGGGAACAACTTCTTGTCGCAACCCATACCCAGCCGGCTCGACCAGAACCGATAGCGAAGATGCAGAACCGGTCACGTCCGAATACTTACAACAGATGTTACCGCCTAGCACTCACCCACCAGGCTCCTCTGCTGAGGCACCATGCTACCTCGCCAAAGTGAGCGACACTTGGACACAAGGCAAGCTCACGTCGAAGCGACTGGATAATTTCGCACAGATTGTTCTCCCATCAAATGTGCAAATCCAACTCGCTCAGCCCTTTGGTAAGAACTCTTTAACCCAATCCTTTTTCGCACAAAAATGTTTTCGCCATGTCTTGTTGCCCGTTTTAAAAAGTGGGTTTTTGTCATGTCGTGCCACAAAGTATCTCGAAAAGGCATCTCGTCGAGTTCGACAGCTTCAAATGATGCGGAAAAAGTATGCAGATGTTAACTTCCTACCTTTACAGGGATTCCAAGACGACTGGGAATCCACCACAACCATCCGTACCGATTGGAAGGCAATGACATCGGCATGCTTGCTCCATTTTAACGGAGACGTTGCGAACATGGTGCGATGGATCGGAGGACCGCACGTCAATGCTCACCTTAACGTCCCTGCAATCCTCGCGAAACTCAAGCTGATTGTTGATTCCGACATTCATAAGGACATCAGCAGGATACTTTTGCTGGGAGCACCAGCACTGTGTAACGCATCTGCTACGGAAGAGAATTTTCAAGCATACCTGCAATACGGTAACCATGAGTCAGTGAAAAAGAACCAACAAGTTTATGCCTCGACGATTGTGAAGCAAAATAAAAGGGGACTTACCCTTATCATGGACCCACAGCTCATCCACTTTGCTTTAGACGCACACCTATCACCGCAAGGCCTTGTTGATGTACTCCACCCCCGGAGAAAGCCACGGCCATTATCGGATAGCAGTTTTCGACCTTGGCCAGGAGCAATGGCCATTAATGATTGGACAAACAAAAAGAACGAGCCAGCACTCCACTTTGCCAAATCGTTCTTGAACTTCTGTGTGTGGCATTGGAACCTTGCCATTACCTACCCGACCCATGACCGCCACACCGGCGACGATGACGTCCAATGTGCATTCCCACGTATAAAATATCACCCCCAGTTAGTGGCAATGCACAGTTCCATTTCCAATAACACGTTGGTTATGAACACAGGACTCACCTTCGGTGACAACACAAGTCCCTCCAACTGGGAACCAATTGCGAGGGCCCGCCAACAACTCGCACAACACTATTGGCTCCACCAGCCGGAAATGGTTATCGCAAAAGCAAAACAGTACCTTCCAACTTTCAAGTTTGCTCCCCCAGCGACTCGAGCCGAGAAGGCCGCATTTGCCATTGCAATCCCAGACTCTATTAACAAAGGGGTTATGGACAACGATGGGAACCGTCGGGCGCCAACATACGATCACCATGTTGACGACAACATGTATGGCGACATTTCGGAACTTATGCCTTTGGCAGCAGCCGCAAGCGTAATAGCATTGTATGATATCTTAGGATACCCTGACGGAAAATCCCAGACCCAATATCCTGGGACAAGTTCGCAAACATCCATGGGCACACGAGGAGAGTCGTAGGATGGGACTTCAACACCCGCGACCTTACCTTTGCACTACCCAACGATAAGCGGGCAGCTATCCTGGCAACATTGGATGAGTGGAGTACAAAACATCATGCACCCTCGTCGAAGCGGCCGAATTGCACGGGACACTTGCCGATGCATCTCGAGCAAATAGGAAGGGTCGTGTAATGTTCTTTGGCTTCCAAAACGCGCTGCGTCGAACCATTCGGGAACGATATTATAACGTCCAGGGATACTACTCACGACAATCAAAACGCAAGTACTTGTCCCAACAACTCCCACAGCACTTGCACCATCGCCTGGACGCCCTGGTTGCCCGAGATATGGCTGCTCTCATTTGGCAGACAAAGACAATCCTCCCAGTTCCCGCGCCAATCCATTTCGAACTCCAAAACTTGCGATCTCTCTTAGCAGATGTGCGAAGGCCATGGTCCATCAGTATTGGGCATGTAATCCCTCGAGATGCGCAGTTCACTAGCCTTGGCGACGCATGTGGGATCGGTGGCGGAGCTTACTGCCATGAGCTCCGTTATTGGTTTGATATTGTGGTCGAAACGCACGTGCCAGCAATTCGAAAGCGGACAGGTCCATATCAACGTCCTCGAGTTTATTGTTGTTTTACTCCAATTGGCTGCAACGATAACGAGGCACGAAAACGGATTCCAAGTTGACGGGCAATATATCCGACCTCTTCACAAGCTTTTGATTCGGTCTGACAACTCCCTTCGTGTAACTGGGCCCACAAGGCATCTGCAAAATCAGAGAGAGGGCAACTTTTTGTCAGCATCTATGCCGACATGATTGAGCGAACCGAGCTCACAGTTGACTGTACTCACATCGCGGGGACCGATAACGATCTCGCTGATTTTATCTCGCGACCCTCCCGATTCCATCACTCACATTGCCCGATGCCAACAGATATTTCAAAAGGAGCCGAGACTGCAGTCTTACTGCTTTTTCCGGCCCCATCCCGAGCTCTTATCATGCCTGGTGTCCAGGCTGTCCACCGTACACTGGCAAGCAAGCCCGCCTCTCCCAAAGTCGCTCGGACGATTCGAAACCGCCGACTCCATTACCTCTTGTTCTGTTATCATATGAAGATGACGGACGACTGGCTTCTCGAGAACCAGCCACAAGAAAGGGCAAATTTCCAACTGGCCATGTATGCAACTCACCTGGCGACGGATCAACGTTGCACTGCCGTGCTATCAAGTCGAGTACAATCGCAAGTTACTTGCACGACATCGCAACGTTTTGGGACGTTTCAGACCCATTGACCCACGGTTTGTATCAGCGGCAGACACAACGTTGGCACCTGCTATCGCAAAGGTGCTCGCCGAACAAAAACGATGGGAAATGGTACCGAACAGGAGAGAACCATTCACTGTCGAAATGCATATCGCCATTGCCACATTACCAAGCGCCCAGCAGGATGATTGTTGTCTATCAGCGGCAATGGCAAATTGGACATTGTGTAACCTTTATGCGGGTTGCCGAGGCATCGAATGGGCGCAGACACAGCTCATCCACAAGCTCGTCTACCAGTTTCACGTGAACCGTTTCAAAACGCATATGCCTTTACGTTGTCCGACGTGTTATGTTTCACAACCAATTCAGCTCCCTAACGTTCGCGCAAGCCTTGACCAACCCACTCATAGTCGGAAAACTCAAACTTCGATTCGAAGAACAAAAAAATGGTCAAAACGGAGAGTGGAAATTGTTCACAAAAAACCACAGCAATCCACAACTTTGTTTTGTCATGCATTTTATGAGCATACTTGCGCGGCATAAACGCTTGACCAATGCGTCACCAACACAACCCTTGAGTGTCTATCGAGGTACGGATGGAGAAGTTTATAATATCACGACAGTCGATATCGATGCGACACTCAGACACGCAGCCGCAACCGTGTACAACCTTGACCCCGTCGCCCACCGCTCCACTCTTAGTTTATGGTCAAGCCATTCATTACGAGTCGGAGCATGTACACTCTTGTACTCAAAAGGATTCAGTGAGATGGAGATAAAATATCTGTTGCGATGGAAAAGCAATGCATTCATGACTTACCTTCGCAATTTGGCTGTCACCTCCCGCCGACAAAACGACGCGGTGAACGACACTAGCGAAATACCTAATTTTGTGTAATCAGATTTACACTTTCGCACAGCGTTTGCATGTGTATTAGTATTCCCGAGCAAGCAGAGCAACATTGGTGCTTGCACCATGTGTTCCGATTAGTGCAAGCGCGTTCATATTGCCGGCATGCCCCATGTTGAGTTATGGACCTACCGCATATGACAACGTAAGTCATAGCGCAGGTCCAGTAAATTTGACCATCTTAAACAAACACGTATCTCAACGTGCAAGTACTAGTAGGTACAGGCAATTGAGATAGTTTCACATGCATGTCGCGTTGTCTTACTCAAACGAGTGTTAGCAACCCAACTGTTTTCCACCAACATTCCAGCTGCGTGCTGCGAGTTACGTTGTCGTGCTCAACGCAATTTAACAACCCAACTGAACCACAAAACTTTTTCTTTTTCTTTTTTTTCCGGCTGTCTGCCGCCGCACGATATGGCCCTCAACCCTGCTACATCACGCGTAGCAGCGTCAGCAGACGATATGGGCAGGCCAGTGCTTTAGTGAACCATCCGGGACTCCGTTGGACTCCTCGGATACTCTAAATCGTCATAGTCACTACGTTTTTTGCCCAACTTGCCACAGTATATACTTCTAGTACTTCTAGTAGTATACCCTATACCGTGACACACAGGACAATAACGTTGATTGCTATGTGGTTCCACTAGCACTTCTACTATCGTACGACGGTGCAGTACAGCTGAGGCGACTTCTGGGAATCCATAGGATTCTTGCAGATAAGACTTTAAGCCAATGCACCAGTAGACGAGTATACACTACTATACTATCATACCTCCAGTGCACTTCCTTAACGTCATATCCCCAGCAGTCTACCGGTAGTCGCTGCGGAGTTGATCTACTGACGGCCCCAGGACAATCGACCGCCGCGCGGTCGAGGGCAAACAACTTGTTTCCTGATGGAAATCGATCACTTGTTCCGCAAATGATCGATTTGGATGCATCGGTGATGACATATCTGCCAATGCATTTTTTCGCTAACCCACCACCATCCCCAGCTGCCACGCAGGCCAGTGCTTTAGTGAACCATCCGGGACTCCGTTGGACTCCTCGGATACTCTAAATCGTCATAGTCACTACGTTTTTTGCCCAACTTGCCACAGTATATACTTCTAGTACTTCTAGTAGTATACCCTATACCGTGACACACAGGACAATAACGTTGATTGCTATGTGGTTCCACTAGCACTTCTACTATCGTACGACGGTGCAGTACAGCTGAGGCGACTTCTGGGAATCCATAGGATTCCTCTGTTTATCATAACTACATATATTTTCATGTATGTATGCGACAGGAGACAGGAGTGGAGGCAGCTCTCAGAGATTTCTTTCATCTGCAGATACGCCGCAGTCCGCAGTCCGTTGTGACGTCGACGGTCGACGCTGCCCATCAAAAAATGATCTCGTACATCACAATGAGTGTCACAGATCTCATTTTGAATCCTTCCACAAAACTTCACAATTTAGCCCAAAAGCGTGAAGTCAACCATGACCATCGTTGCCCGTCTGACAATCATCGTTACCCTCTCCTCTCTGGTTCTGGTCGCGTCTGGTCTCCAAACAGTGCCAGTTACCAATGTACAGTGGCGAGCCTTGGGTGTTCGTCGCGCAATCGGCTCAGATGTTGAGTTTGGTACTGCTGTGACCAACGGTGCCTCAGCGACTGTGACAACCGGTAAGAGGGTTGGAGCCGGCAATCCGAAGCTCTCTCTGCTCGACAGTCCCGCAGATGCATTCTTTTCACTGGCTTCCACGGGCGAGGCGAGTTCCAAATTGTCAGTGGCCAAAACCTTCTCTGCCGCCGTTCTTGGGGGTTTGTACATTGGAGTGGGTGGGATGTTGTCTCTGGCAGTATCAGGAAACATGCCGGGAGTGGCAGCTTCAAATCCTGGTTTGGTAAAATTAGTCTTTGCGGCAGTCTTTCCGCTTGGCCTATTCCTCTGTCTTCAAGGTGGGGCCCAACTCTTTACGGGTAACACAGCTACCATGTCGGCTGCGTGGTTCGAGAAGAAGGTCACACTAAAGGATGTGTGGAGGAATTGGGTGGTTGCATATGCTGGAAATCTTCTAGGTTGTGTTACTTTTGCGGCCGCTTGTTCATATAGTGGGGTCCTTTCAGGAGGAGCAGGGACCATGGCCTCAGGAATGGCGGTTGCGAAGACAAGTATGGAATTCGGGCCAATCATAGTACGATCCATTTTCTGCAACTGGTTGGTCTGTATGGCAGTCTTTCTTTCCTCTCAGGCCAGGGATCTGACGGGAAAATATATTGGGATCTTGCTTCCCATTTCTGCATTCGTCTCGATCGGTTTCGAGCACTCAATTGCAAACATGTTCTTGTTGGCTGCTGGCTTGTTTGCCGGGGCTCCTGTCACCGTGATCAACGTGATTGTCAGGAATTTACTGCCAGTGACTCTGGGCAATGCCATTGCGGGAGCTCTTGTTGTAGGTGGTGGTTTCTCCTGGCAGTTTGGCAAACTTGGTGAAGGAAAATAGCTTCTTAATGGCTTCAAGTACCCTGTCAATGAGTTACCGTTAAGATTAGATTAGACAACTACTACTGGTAAGCCACCACCCTAGCTAGGATGACATCAATTGTAGATTGTAGATTGTAGATTGTAGTGCTTGTACTGTACTCCGAGTACCAGGTACGCCAGTACTAGGTACTTGTACTACTACCAATGCCTGTAACATCCGACTTCCGACCAGAACGGTGTATCAATACGAAACACTGCAATACTGAGTACTGCACGAGCGGAGAACACAAGAGTGCAGTACTGTACTGTTGTGACCAGGACAGACGCCAATTTCAGAGGCGGTACGTTTTTGGCGCGCGAAAACGACACCTGGAAGCCTTCGAAAGCCGATCTCGTCCCACAACCTTGGATGCAAAGTCAAGTGTGTTAGTGTTGAAGACTTGAGTCTCGAACGCGACGATCAATCAGTTGCATCTCTGGATACAAGAGACTCGTTCTACGCTTCCACAACTCCATACAGAAGATTAATCGATTAACTCGCACTGCTGTCCCAACCATGGTGTCCACCCTCCATGTAATAGTTCACCTCATGGCCTTCGCTACATCATGGCGATCTGTTGCCTCCATCTCGCCTCACAGAACGCTGATGACAACAACAATACAGTCCATCGGAAAAATCAATAAACTGGACGTGACTCGTCGATCAATCCTTGAAACAATGCGTGGAGGTGCTGTTATGGACGATGAGGATGAAGAAGACGATGATTTTGAAGAGGATGACGACTTATTCGGTCTGGATGATGGTGACTTTGAGATTGCCGAAGATGACTTTGCGGAGGAGAATACATTGGGACGAATGCTCGTGGCTTGGGAGAAAACCCCGCCTGTGACCAAGGCATACCTAACGGCATCCTTCGCCGCGACGGCCTACGGCTATCTCCTCAACAAAAACAAGTTTCCGTCCATTTTGCTCATGAATTGGAAGCTCACTACCACTCGTCTGCAACTGTGGAGACCCATTACGGCGTTCCTCAACGTTGGGCCATTCGGTCTGGGATATGTTATGACTGTTCACTTTGTCTGGACCTACATGGGCACTTTGGAGCGACTAAATCACGATCGACCCTATGATTTCTGGATTATGATTGCCTTTGGGTGCTTCAGCATGGTTACAGGTTATGGCTTCCTCAAGCTGTCGCCGAAATTTTTGGGCCACAATTTGAGTACATTTCTGGTCTACATCTGGAGTCGGTATCACGAAGGATTGGAGGTGAACATGTTTGAGCTGTTCAACACAAAGGCGGAACTCTTGCCTTGGTTCTTTTTGGCTCAAACCTTTTTGCTCGAAGGAGAGTTGCCGGTGTTGGACTTTTTGGGAATCGTATTCGGTCACATTTATCATCACTGCAAGACAATCGGAATTCTTCGAGCCCCTGACTCGTTGGTAGCATGGTACAACAGCGAAGCAGCAGCTGGAATCCGCAAAAAGTACAAGGTCATTTCTGCAGACTTTGAGCTATAGCAAGTCTCTCCTGTCTGTGCTAGAGGCAAGTAGATACACGCGACTGCATTCTAGTACCACTTGTATACATTATGTTAACAGTAACATAGTTAGTCGAGCGCAAAATCAACTTCCTGCAGAAAATCGTCGTGCTCGTCGGGCCACTGTGTCACGATTCGCTGGTCCGGCGGGCGACGTTGGTCGGATCGTCTACGTTGACGGATAGCCGAGCGGGGCGACAACTGATTCATGGTGTCGTTTCCCACACGTCGTCCCAATGCGGTGTATGCTGCGTCCGTGTGACGATTTTCCGACGACGGGTAAGTGCTCAGGGTAGCGGTGGTTGATGTAACAGAGGAATCCCCGGTAGAATGGGGAGCATTGACGCGTCGGCGACGTTGCATTGCCTTCTGACGCATCACTGAGGGAGGCATTTGAGACCCTGATGGAGGACTTGAAAATTCGTTGCGTTCTCTTGGCGCAGCAGGTCTCCGCGGTGGCTGAGCCGCTGGGGAATTGGAGTGTGACCCATTTTGTGATGGTCTTGCTGGTGGGCGAGGATTTGTCACACGAGACTGGCCGTCAACGCTAGTTGTTGGCCGCTCGTCGGAAGCTCGTTGGACGTTGGTGGGGACGGAATGGCTCCTGCTCATTGTTGGCGAGGGATGCTGACCGTTAAGCGGAGGTCTAACACCAGTTTTGATTCCCTGGTGTATATTTGGCTGGTGATTAGAGGCGCGGAGGAGAGGCTCAGATCGCCTTGGATCCTTTCCATCTGAATGGGGAGTATTGCTTCCATTGGCACGGGGTGGTGTGCGTTGCGTCGTAAGGTTAGGGTCAGAACTCGTACGCTTAATCATCCGTTCCTCTCGCATCTTCTTCTTCACGTCGTTGGAAACCTCTTCTTTCGCCTTGTCGAAATCCCTGCAGAATGTAGCAATGATGTTAAAGATCTCATGAGGCTGCATCTCCTGCTTGTCTTCTTCGCCAAAGTATTCTCTCAGTTTAATGAACTTTAACTTGGTTGACTCCACCTTGTCTCGCAAACATGACACCTTCTTGATCGCCCCCAGTGTGAAGACACCGATATCCGATGCACGAAGGGATTCGACCTCTTCCTCGAGTGTCATGGAGCTATCGCTCAAGCTATTATCGTCATCCTCAGTCTCATGTGGCTTCTTCTTTTTGCGCAGTCGATAACTGGTCATTAAGCGAGCCTGATGAAGTGATATTTTGCGGACATTTTCGAGCTGGTTCTCGACCTCTTCCAGATCATGTTCAAGCTGATCCCAGTAGACACGACCCGCTTTCATCACGGTAGGGAGATCATCCTTAACGCGCAGGAGAAGCTCATTGTTTCGCTGGACAACAAGAACAATGTAGTGCAAGAAGGTCGTTTTCTTGTCGAATGCTTTAGCGTGATTCAATTTTAGAAGTGATTCGAGAGAAAATGCGCCAGCCTTTCTCTTCCCACTGACTCCCGCAGTGTTCAAGCGATTTCCAACATTGAGAACAATACCGAGTAGTTTGCGAAGTCGAACAGAATTGATAAGTTCATCACAAGCGGACTCAACGACTACAGTGTCTTTCTCAAGCGAATCCAAGCATGATTGGAATTGGAGCTTGAAGAGGAGAGCACGAACCTTGCGTTTTGCATGCTTGACAGTCATCATCGCCACCATGAACTTTTCGCATTCACAGAGTCCGTCGAATTTCTCCGCCGCGTCAATTCCACCTGAAAGCATGTACGCCTCCAATGCCTTTCGTTCATCTGACGTCGGCAAGTACTCGATGATGTTTTGCATCTGCTCTGGCGACATACCTTGGTGGTCGATACGATCTACGGCATCAGCCAACTCATCATGAGTCATCTTCAACCTCGCCAGGATGATACCTCCATTGTTTGCCCGCTTTGAGTCAATTACACGAACTGCCGCGCCTTTCTTGGTTTGGACAAGACGCGCTTTGGTGGTGTCGACTGGAGTCAACTCAGCCTGGAATAATTCCTGAAATTCATCTTCGTCAATTTGAATCCCTTCAAGCTCCTCGTCCTGGTCGATCTTCGCCCACAACGAATTTGATCGAACCTTTCGAGCTGTATCCCAATGCAATCGAGTTCTTCGGTGAGTATCCTTAACCTTTTTCTCCTCTCTCGTCGCGCCGCCTTGCTCTGGCTCGCCAACTGAGCTAACGGTTGCTGGGAGGTTGTGATCCCTATCCATGACTGATGCGTCGAGTCCATCACGCTCCATCGCATTCTTCACTGCTCCCATGGGAAGACCGATATTAAGCATCTTAAAGTATCTAGCATACTTTGGGTCTTGCTTCAATGGCACACCAGCACCGTAGCCAGCCGGTTTATTGTGATCCCCATCCATGACGGATGGATCAACTCCATCTCGTGTCATGGCGTGCTTCACTACTGGCATGGGCATTCCAACCTTAAGCATCCGGAAATAACGGTCATACTTCGGATCGTTCTTGAGAGCTGGTCTGCCGTCCATAACAGGGAGATCAGGTTCCTCAGCCGTCTGCTCTGGAGGCTGAACTTGTGGAGCTGGTGTAGCGTTAGCTTGCATTTTCTGGTCGCTCGGCGACGCAGACACTGTATCTTCCTTTTCAGCAGAAGCATCTCGGCCCCGACTGCCCAAGAGTCGGTTAGCGAAGAAAGCATTGAGCTGTGCTTTGGTATCAGCGGCTGAATCGGAGATACTCTCGGCTTTGGCTTCCGTCACAGGAAATTCTCTCGAAGATGCCGCTTCAGGTTGTTTCTCTGCTGCCGTAGCGGATGCTCTGCTGGCGATTGCCTCGTGAATCGCTGCCATAGGGGACGGAGCATCTCTCTTGACTGCAGATTCTCCATTCACATCATCAGCAATATCTGCAGTGTCATGAGGCTCAGGTGATACCAAGTCACGTGTCTCTTCAACAGCCGTGGACTGAGAAGCTCGTGGAGACTGTACTGATTCAGAATCAAACGACGCCGCGGGTGCAAACTTCGGACTGGTGACACTAATCTCAGGCTGACTCGCTTCTTGAGCAGGAGCTTTGAACTGAGTAATCTTGCTTTCAATCGACACTCTCTTCAAACGATTCTTGACATTGCCAAAATTTTCAACCGCGCTTTTGGCTTCGGATTCCCTTACCGTCGAATGCTTGTTGGTAGCAATACGTTTCCTAATCAACGCAGCCACATCGCGATCTGGAGGTGATTTCAACTTTTCATTCGCCGCCTGTCGCTCTTTCTCTTCGCGAAGCTTTCTAAGTTCTAACTCTCGCTGCTCACGGTAGGTCAGCTTCTTCGGTTTGACTTCTGCTGCTGGGTCATCAAAATTTCGCTGCTGCTCTTGAATTTCCATTTCTCGTCGCTCTCGATAGGTGAGTGGTCCCTGGTGGAAGGACTGATGTGACGCTGGGTCGGGAGAGTCACCCCTGTAATCACCGGATTGTTGGTCTTCGTAGTCTCCATCTTCGTAAGACTCTTCAGATTGCCCTTCCTCATAGAAGTCATCGAACTCATCAGCGTAAGTACCTTGCTGTTGATCATGACTCTCGCGTTTCGGGATATGCTCATATTTCGAAGCATTTATTGAAGGCTTTTCGAATTTTGATTTCAAATCGGCTACTTTAAACTGTGACCTTCCGCGGGCTCCAAATTCTGCATCTCCTTCAAAACTGCGGCCGCTTCGTACTCGATTGAGAACGGCCGACAATTCAGATGCCGTGGCACCAGAACGAAAAGCACCCACGTCCGATTTTGCATATGTTTTCGGCTGTTCGACCTTGGGAGCTTTCAGCCTTGCTTTCAGACTTTCCAGCGACGTCCGTTGTTGTGTGCATTCCTTAGCACGCAACTCCTGCTCCGATGTCTCCTTCTTCTCAACCCTTTTCAAACCTGCAATGCCTGCTGATGTTGGACCATTCAGATTTCTAGGCTCCTGCGTTTGTTGCAGGACTTGTTGTTGTGGTTGCCCCCAAGATCGAGGAGCAGGCGGCTGCGGTGCATCATGCTCCAGCGGTGTTATGTCCTCACCCCAAGTCTCAATTTGCTTGACCGGCGACCTCACGCTCCACTCGGCGTATGATTCATCGTCAATGTCAACTTCGTATTCCTTCTTTTCTTCGCCAACTCCCTTCTTCAGAGTCTTCTTCTTCTCTTTCGATCCCAAAACTTCCATTGGCACTTCACCCACGTTCGAGTTAACGCCAATGTCGCTAGAAACCCCCACATCGGAATCAATGATAACGTCAGAGTTTGGAGCTGACGCATTCGATGGAGCCCCTCTTGAAGCCGTCGGCGAAGCGTTTTCGGAAGTCATAACATGAGAGAGAGTGTTGGCGACCGGGAAAGACGATGTATCAAGTACAGGAATCGGCGGTATTTTGGACGTGAAGGACACCCCTGGTTCTGATTGTGCATAGGTTGGAATAAATGGATCTCCAAACGACGATTCTCCGAACGGAGAGTTTCCAAACGTTGCCCATCCGTCATCAACAAATTGCGGTTGTTGCTGAGATTGAGCTTGCTGTTGCTTGGTGAGCGAGTGCCGTGACGCACCCTTATCCTCCCAAGGAGTCGATCGACTCGAAAGGGAAGATCGATCGGATCCTCCAGGTGATGGTCTCGGTTGAAGGGGCAAACCGCTAATGCCGGTCAATCGGAATCCATCCTCAAATCCATCGTCGTCCATCTGCCCGGGGGATGGCGACCGCGATCCCGTGGGAGTATCAAAGGATTGTACTGGAAATTCATCCACACCGCTGCCCCATTCTCCCGCCAGTTCCTTCATCGCAGCCGCAACTTCTTTGTCGACCAAGGAGGCGTCGAGGCCAAAAGCATCAAATGAAAATCCATTTTCAATGCCTTCTGTGAACAACGTTATGGAGTTGGCTGGCGACAAGGTTGCCGTCGAATTGGTCGATCCGCCTTCACCGCCAGCTCGTGACGATGAGCCAGAACCGGGAGTAATTGGAGGACGAGGTGTCTGTGAATAATGAACGAGGCGATTTGACTTTCCGGCAGAGCCCGTAGAACCAAAGCTCCTGGCTGAATTTGATAGCGGATAAGGCGATAAGGATGGATCGTCCGACGTTTTCGGACTGGCGTTTAGAGTTTGACGACGGTTGACATTCGCGGCTTGCATTGTTGAGTTAGACGGGAAGGTTGGCATGGATTTACTCGTTCGCGCTTTTGAATTTTTGGAACTGACACTCGTGTCTTGAGATACAACGGATGACGCTGAGGGTGAAGAGAACTTTGGTGGTCTACTGTTTTCTCTCACTGAATCAGTTGCTCGGTGTCTCTCCACAAACAAATCCAACCTTTTGTGCGTCTGTTCCGTTTGAGTTAATGGATTAAGATCGAAAGCAGGTGTTTTGTGCTTTGGAGTGTCGGCAGTGGTACCTTTTCCAGATGCAGATGCATGGGAAAAGAATAAATCTTCCGACTCTGAAGTGAACCCGTATTGCGAGGTGTCATTGTGATCCCGCGCCGGGGACAACGCAGCATTTGTCGACAACTGAAGGGCAATCTGTTTTGCGTGTTCCCTTGTCCGCCTCATACTCGTGGGCGTTGATGTCTTTGGAGAGTACTTCATGAAGGCAAACGTTGCTCGTCTCTTGGAAAGATTGGAACTGCCTCCATCCGTCTCGGACGACACCGAGACAGTCGACTCCGCTCGAGGGCTGGATCCGAACAAGCTCCGTCTCATTGGAAAAGTTTATTTCGCTATTGCTCGCTGTTCTCTGCCTTAACACGAACGCCTCTACAGCCTATCAGACACACAACAACGAGGACAAGCGATGCTCCTCTTGGAATAGGCTAGCTACTTAGTAGAGTAGCTGTTCAACTGTTGACCTGATCAGTGGAAATAGAAAGCGACGGAGAACCGTGACAACTACTGCAGTACTACTACTACTCGCGATGCTTGGTAATACTGCAATACTCACCCATGGCTTTCTGGGCTTGCAGCGGCCCTCCTCTCTTGAAGGCGCAGCTAGCGAGTATTCGAAATACCTACAGACATGATGAAATACTCTCTTTGTTTATGCCGAGCAACGTGAATGTTAGTATCCCCAAACACATGTAACGAGAAAAAATTGTGGTCCGGCCAGCGCGACTGCGAGGCGGACTATGCCTGCCGGACCATTGTTCGCTGGCCAGTCGTGCCGGCGCTGCCAATCGGGGATCAAGTCTTGATGCAACGTCGATGACGTGATTTGTGTGCCCATTTCTCCATATCTCAACTATCAACTGACAATCGAATACTACTAGTAGTACTGTATACGGTGTATCATAAAAATAGAGGTCGACTTGAGGATCATCAAATCGTGTTGTCTTCACCCTGCCTGATGACATATGTAGAATCAGGTACAATTGTAAATACTACTACATGTTGTACATGTTACCTGGATAGGTTTGGAGTCCGGAGTCCGGAGTCGTGCAGCCATCGTTCATGCCTTGCCGATGTGAAAGCATGGCAGGCGGCATACAAACTTGACAACTATCACTGCTTTCTCCTACGACTAGCTAGTAGTTTACAGTTGCTACTAGCTAGTCTTTACTTTCTGTCAATGACGCCTTGGGAATTAGAACCATCCCCTCGAACACATCATCCTCCACAAAGAGAGCTGTCGGTTTCTGAAACGCCAATGGGACTTTCTTTTGTTTCTTGGCATCCAATCGCTTTCGTTCTTGATCGAACAGTGACTTGTATGTGTGCGACAAAAAGTCACTCATATCGTGGAGCGGCCCCTCCTCTTGACCAATCGACTGGGCCATGGTGGCCACAGCTGGCAAATAATGCTTTGACAGCACTTGACATTCCCACAAGGAGCTTTCGAGGGCATGAGATTGAGTTGGATCGTCAGTGGCGGCATCATAGGCGTCTTTCCATTCGTTATCCTTGTCATCGTCATCATTGTTGTTGTTAGTATCATTTCGTGACAAAGATCGATGAATCAGACAGGCGCATTCGGGATGTTTGCGCAACAAGTTGGAGATGAGTGCGAGTGCAAAGAGACACCCAGACGGTGGGGCCTGCAATGCGGCTCGCGCAAGGCGCTTGATAAAGGCTGCCACCACGTGTGCCGGTAACATTTCATTTTTGGTCAAGCATTTGATGAGTAATTCAAAGAATCGAATGCGGTATTTGACGTAGAATAAGGATGGTTGAATGAGCCGATAGAGCGATCCATAGAATAATGGATACTCCAATCCGTGGTCCATCATGAGTATAAATAGACCATCCAGCGCTAGGATAGGAACGACGCTTCCTTGTCGATCACTGTGAGCGCCATAGGCTTGGACGAAGAAATCGGCAAATCGCAGCGGATTTGGAATGTATGGCAATACGAGAGTGGGCAATGCCTGGAGGGCGTGTTTGAGGTCCTGAAGGGGTAATGTAAGTTTGAGAATTGCAAGCCAGGCCCGTGCCATGACTCTGCGATGGGCCTTGAGTTGCTGATATTGAAAGACTCGGACAATTTTGGGTTCCAGTTTTTGCTTTTTGGGGACTGGTTTCTTTTGTTCTTCCGCGCTCTCGTCGTCGTCATCCGAGTCTGAACCTGAGGAGTCGTCATCTTCATCTTGTGAATTCTGGTCGTCGTCGTCATCGTCATCCCCATTGTCTTCTTCTTCTTCGGGTTTCCCGCTGGTCGGTGGTTGAAACAGATACGTCCCCCTATCAACGTCATCTTGCGACTTCAGTCTCGGCAACATGGTGAGTAGTTGGAACAGTAATGCAGCTGCGTCCGTGTCCATCTTATCTCGTTGGTACTGATGCGTTGCCAACTGCTCCAAGGCGATGTAAGCATAGTATTGGACATCAACATATTGATGCAAAAACTCTGATTCCACCATGTGCCGCAAGGCCCGGTCTCCTCCTAGTGGTGGCAATTTGGAAAACCATCGCTGGAGCAGTGATTGTGAGACGAATGGATGTTGTTGGTTCGTGTAGGAAGGACATGCGGCGATGACACCCCAAAAGGTTCGAACGGCTGTCTTTCGTTCCATGCGATCCATGAGTTGCGCCACGAACATGTCGAGATGGGTCGACAGAAATGCTTTCCATTTCTGAACAGCTGGGGTTGTGGTGGAGGTGGCAGGTGACATATCTTGTTGTGCAAACAAACGTCGGAGGTCATCGAGACGGATGGCATCGGCGCGTTCTTCTTTGAGAGGTTTGAGGAGGGTTTTCAATTGCTTCACCGTCTCGGCAGTAGATTGGGAGGGTTTCATGGCCGTCATGGTTGTCTCAGTTATTAACCTGTACCCTGCCCTCTACTAGAGAGACTAATCGAAAAATCCAAAGAAGCGTTTGAATGGAATAGTCACTTCGTTGATAAACGTAATGATGGAGGCTGTCGATGGCGCGAAGCTATGGTTGGTGGAAAGCCGTCAGCGTCTTGCCGCCAGTCACTATGTCATAAAATGATACGGTACAGTACACTTCCGGTAGATAAGAAACACCGTACCCGTATCGTACTCGAAGTGTGTTGGAGGTGGTTTTTGTCCTTCTGTGCGGTTGGCAGCGCAAGGCGCGAAGGCCCTCAACGTTGGCTTGAACTACACTTGATGAATACCGCAGGTTTTGGAGCCCTCTGGATTCTGGATGTTTTAGTCTCGTCGTATGTATGACAGAAGATATCACTGTAACTGGTACTAGTACCCCGAGTACAAGTAGCATACCAGTAGTCTGATTTTACCTGCCTACGGAACATTTCTGTCGGTACCACGTACAAATAGTACGGAGTACAAATACCACGCAACGATCGGTGTCCGTTCTCAGCCAATTAAAAATGCCCGGAGTAGTTTACTGGCGTGCAGTCCTTGGTCGGCGATGACTGGACTTTACGTCTCACCTCTGACCATCATCACAGTTCACTACTCTCCCATCCATTATCAGTGCATCGACTACTAAAAAGCATAGTTCTTACAGTCGGGTTCCGTTACATTCTCAACAATGGCAACACACAAAGTATCTGATGACGCCCGGCGCCTTGCTAACTTGCGCTTGTTGCAGCGGTTGGACTCGACTGTTCACGACATTGTCGCCTCCGCCACTCATGTGGGTCTATACGAATTTCAACAGACAGCCAAAGCCTGGGAAAAGAAAAATGTGGAAGGTTCGCTCTTTCTCGTCAAGAAGACGGAAGCCCCGAGGTTTCAACTGCAACTTTTGAATAGAAATTCGACTGATAATTGGACCCTGCCGGTCTTGCCCAAAATGCTGGTTCAAAATCAAGATCCGTACCTCATTTTGAGGTTCCAGAATGAACAGGGAGATAGTGTCATTCAGGGTATTTGGTTCTACAATGGACAGGAACGTGACTCGATTGCTTCAGTTTTGACCAAGGCTATCAAATCCTTGGAACTGCCAACTCGGGAAATTGATCCCGCGACAGCTGCAAGTGTCTTGTTGTCGCCGCTGAATTTGGGAGGTCATACCATTCCCATCTCGCGCGCACCACCACCCGCTGCTTCTTCGTATGCCAATGCAGCTGCCGCCGGATCGACAAAGGCAACGGTCGAGCATGCAGCACCGCCGAAGCAGCAACCGCAGCCACAGCAGGAGCCACAGCAACAACAAGTCCAACAGCCAGTTACACCGTCACGGGAGACCTCTCCTCAGCAACACTTTGTGTTGGACAAGAAAAGTTTGCAACTATCCTTACTTTCGCTCATTCAAGATGATCGATTTTTAGATCTTATTCATGCGCAATACCTAAAAGTGGCACATGCGCGGGCCAATCGCAACGCAGATAATGGGGAGTCCTAGTTGATGGCTAATAAGATAATTTTGATTTTGTCGTTCTCTATTCTTGTTTGTCTATGCACCTTCTCGAAAAAATGGAATCACCAAGGGCACCGTGGTCCCATTAAGTTGGACCAGCACCTTGGTGAAGTTTGCTCGTTGTTGAAACTTTGACGACGTCGAACACCCCTTGCAATGAATGTGAACCACCAGCACGACAGATTCGAACAGTTGGAGTCGAACCAACTCGTCCTCGTTTGCGTGAGATGGACAAACGGTCATAAAAGCCGCCCCCTGCGTATCCAGCAATCGCTTCGCAAACCGTCCATCCCCCATGACTTCTTTCCACTCCTCTCCCCTTCGCCTCGTCGACGCATCCACCACAATCACTTGCTCCTTGATGGCAATTGGAATAACTGAACCCGTATTTTGTATCAAAATGCGCAATTCGACCACTGGTAAGGACGTGTACCGACCATCCGACTGTCGGACACTGCGACTCGTTTCACCATTCGACCGTTCCACCATGCTGACCCATGCAGACACCTTGTGGGCCATGCGAGCTTCGGCCAACACCACAAGCTGACTATTGCTATGCAACGGTCGCACGTTATGAGCGTCCATTTGGCGGTACAAGTCACAAGACGATAGCGAACCCCCTGACCGATGACCATCGCTGTTGTCATCAGCATCGTCCAATTTCTCCTTCCATTGACGAACATTGAACATTCCGAAACGTTGAATACAGCGATCGAGCCACAGAGACTCTTGCGAAAAACTATCTCGAATGGTGCTGGATAAGCGCTGACATCGTAACAACGATTGCGGACAAAGGAAGGATGCCATGATACCCAGTATCTTTCGATCAGAAAATACCAAATTCACAGTCTCATTCTCCACCGCAGATTCTACCTTACGCCTCTTGCCATTTAACTCTTGCTGCATTTCTTGATCCGGCGCTTCAGTCCGTTTGTGAAATCCATTCATAGTCAATGCAGCCTCATGTTTCTTAAGTTCCCGCACAAGCGCTTCGCATTGAGAATTAAGACACATGATGAGGGACGCCGCCGTCCCCACAAATCCCGGTCGGTCCCATTTTTTGGCCGATTCCGCCGTCTCGGCACATTCTTCCATGACCTTGCGCGTTTCCGGGTCGTTATGGACCGCAGCGCGTTGTTGCGATTGAGACCCCGCCAACGACATGGCAATCGACATGCTTTCTATGGAATCATTCAATTTACAGCGGGCATCCTTGGCACGCTGCTTTTTGCGTTCGTAGGCGGGACCAGAGTTGGTAGGTGGAGGAGTGGGAGGCAGGTCGGGAGACGATTTGCCTTTCTTTTTCTTGCCAACTGCGGATGCGCGCTGCGGTGGATTGGGCACACATGGTACTTGATGATTGTCTCCAAAGCCAAATTGAGAACGTTGCATCGTAGCAGCCAGCATTTGCGGGGTCGGCGCGGCAGCGGCTGCATTGAGACGCGAGTATGGATATGACGCAGTCGGGTGAGCAGTTGCGGATCGAGGAGGAGGAAATTGATATGTCTGAAGTGTTGGAGCTGCTGACGCTGGCGCTGGTCCTGGAGATGATATCGGCACGATTGGGGTTGTGATCAGCGGCGGAGTTGCAACCGCAACAGGAGCCGACACGGCGGCTTGATCCGCGTATTTTGATTCAATAGGTTGAGGTTGCAGTTGCGGTTGCAGATGCGGTTGCGCTTGAACTTGCGGCTGAGATTGCGAAACTATAGCTGCAGCAATCGCAACTGCATCATGCACGACAGTATCATCGACCTTGGGTTCCGGATCAGCGATAGGAGCAGGTATCGGCAGTTGGTGGGGTCTTCGGTAGTATGGCAGCCGAGCTAGATGCGCATCTGTCGCATTGGATTGTGGATCCGGATTAATTCCGGGCGACGCTGTCGCTTTGAGTGCCGATGGTTTCGCATCCCTTTCTCCACTTGGATCATTGGTAGAACTCAGTAGAGCGCCTGCGGCGCTGTAGTTCATGTTTTGACTGGTACGATCCCTTGATTTGAGGAAAACTTCGGTGAGCGAGAAGTCGTTTTCGCTCAAGCGCATCATTTCTTCAATATCTTTCCTCGTCGTCGGAGAGTACGGCTGTTGCGATGTCAGACGAGGCACACTACTGCTATTGGTTCGGTCAACATGAAGGTTGAATGTCGGCAGCATGGCGTTGTTTTGAATCTCCATATGGACAGCATTAGTTGGTGCATATCGGTAGGTGAAATCCGAGGTAACTTCCGAGTCTCCAACTTCGGCAAGTTCCAGGAAATCTTCAAAGCTCCCATCCATGTCCATATCGGCGAAGGTTGGCGATAGCGAGCGAGAGTCTTCCGCCATGATCATGCCTGCGTTGGGTTCACGAGCTACTGATCTCCTCGTAACCAAGGTCAGGGGTGTCGACAGTCACTGGCTTGTAAGATGAGACCGACCTGTGAGCTTTGTGCACAATACTGAAGGAACTAGCTGTCCTGCTTGACGATAAAGAATCAATCAGAACTGCAAGTCAGATTCCAATCGCGTTTCCTCGACCTGTATGCGGCTCCTCAAAGTAAACAATCAGCCGGTAGCGCTTAGACAAGCTTATCGCCTGCTTTACAAGAGAAAGATTCTAGAGGGTTCAAGGTGTGTTGAGTGATGTGGATATTGCAATGACCTCGGTGCGGGAAGGTAGTGGTATGTTCACAAACGTTCGAATTATGCGGTCCGTTGGTTTGTTGTCAACTTGTCACCTTTCGAAGGTTTGTGGCTTCGTTCCTCGTTCCAATCCTCGTGTAAAAAGTATCCTTTCATACAGTACCGTAGTACTACTACGGAGAGGTATAGCAGTCATTCTACACTGTTACGTTCTATTTGATACACTTCTACCTGGTCATCGAAAATGGCCAGTATTCCGGTACTACATGTATGCAATTGTAAATTGTATCGTGCATAGTTTTCCAGGAAGAACGTGTCTCACTCTTTCACTTTATGCCATGTACCTCAACGAACGCACGCTCCAAAAGTGACAAGCGTTTATGGATGGTGATTGACAGTTCCAGTGCAGTTTCATTGCCTACGAGTACACTCTACACTCTTGGCAACATCAGTACGTGGTGTAATATTCGAACACAACAATTTGCCTATGTTATCTTCGACTTCGTCCTGGATTGTATTGATTGTGATAGGACCGTTTGCGATCATCGTTCCAATCGCCAGCATCATCCCGCGTCATCGACGCAGCAGCGGCACGTTTCGATTCGATGGCTTCGCGTTCCAATCGTCGTTGTCTCAATGTCTCGAGACTGTCGCGTTGTTTCGATCGTTTACTACCATGTCGTCTCTGTTTCTCTGTTTCATCATCATTGTGACGGGCGGTTGAGCGACGTTCTTCGGAGCCACGTTTCTTTTTACGAGGCAGATCAGTTGATGCATCGAGATGGGACTTGCGTTTGAGTTTTGTGTCGATGTGCGTTTCGTTTCGGTGTTGGACAAAGTCCTTCATTGGATCAAGACTCTCTTTTCGTTGGTGATCCTTCGGAGCGAGCAATTTTTGCTCTGCAGCAGTCCGCAGATAAAATGGACGATTATCTCCTCGAGCCTCAAGTTCCGATTGCCCCAATACTACTGGCAAGACTCCACGCGTCTGTTGTTGAGCTTTGCCTTGCAAAATTCCAGTCCGATATGATTCGTCTTCTTCCTGCTGAAACAGATTGACATGTTCGTGTGGCGGAGATTGCGAGAGCGTTTTCTTGGCTCCGCGTAGAATTTCCAATCGTCCGCTTCGTGTGGATTCCTGCGTCAAACGCTCCTTCTCAAGTCTTTCATCTCGTAGCACTCGTTCCACATTCTCCGGTTTCCAAGGACAATACGATTTCTTGGGGAGAATCACGAGCCGACCGCCGCTCATTGAAACAAATGGAGATTATGCACGCACAACTGTAGAGATCTGATCAACAATGAAGTGCTTGACCGTGCTGCCGAGACCTGAACCACCAGTGCCACCGAGACCTAACGATACGCACACGAACCTCGAAACGCCTGGCCTGCCTCGAGGAGGACATCAGGGCGGCTGGGCTGACTCTAGCAGCTTGCAGTTCAGCGGTGAGTCGGGTGTTGGGCGTGTGTTGGAGATTGTGTCTGACATACAGTACTTGTAACTTGTAACGTTGACAGACTTCCAGTATCGCCCTATATATTTTTACATGTATCCCTATCCCTAACTGTCGCCCGTGTGCACAGTAAAACGTTACATCCGTGCTCCAGTAACCAGTGCGACACTGCACGACTGGAATCAAAACTCTTGTCGATTTGAATTTCATGTTCATCTCATCCCATGAGATTGAACACTCATTTTCAAACGAGACTCAACGCCTCGTATACGGACGACCACCCGCGGCACGAAACGACGTCTCCGAGAAACGAGGAGTGTTCCTCATTGTTCCAGGAACACTCCCATCTATCAGACCTCTCACCTCTGTCGCCTCCTCACTCTTCTCACAATTGTCGAAATAATTCATTTTAGTGCCACTTACCTTTTCTGCACATACTGCACATATTTGCACAACATGAATGAAATTGACCATGACGAATTTTACCGCCGGTCGTCAAATTGTCAACCTCACCATACTGTACATATATCAGTAGTCAGTACGACGGTACTCACTATTACGACAGCACACAGCACGGCAAGCAGTACAACAGTACTTGCACATCACTTCTTCTGCCCGGCCATAGTCCGTGCACGTCTGAGTCTATCGTTACCGTACATAACGATAAACTATTAGACAGTGCCCACTATGACCAAAGCGATATTATTACTAGTCAGTCCTCGCACATTTATGTAGCGATAGACCGACAGATAGTATACGTATCGTTGTCTGTAGCGGTAGACAGCATTGTATTGCTGTACCGTTTATAGACACACTAAGCAGTAGTCAGTGTCGTACTAGACACTTACCTACTGGGGCGTACCCGTAACGGTTACGTCCTGGTTCTTAACCTGAACCCTATGCCGACATGCGCGTCGACAGGTTCCGTTAACCCGAACCATATCATGGTTGCTCGCCAGGTTCTATCCTGGCCGGTCGCCGGGTTCCCTCCCGGAAACTCCGAGCACTTTCAATTTAAATTTGGTGCCTAGCACCGATTTAAATTGTTCTAACCTTTGTTCTTTTCCCTTCCAGTTCAACTTTTATACCAGCAGTACATGTTCCTACTGCCAGAGAATTGAAATTCTCATTCCTTGTGCTCACTTTTTTGCAAAACTTGTCTAACCCAACTCACCCTTCATCCTCAAACTTTGCAACTCTCACCATGGTCAACCCAGCACTAACCCATTTGCCTCCAACTGAGGCCAACTGCCCCCCACCCATTGTGTCAAACCAACAAAGCACATGGCGAACTATGTCGCCGCCGACGGCGACATTACAGCTCCTTTTGATGCACTCAAAAATGCTGTCCTACCTTTCAAGAACAAGCATTCCTTTTCCTATGTTGCAACAACTAACACTTCTTCCATTGCTGAATCTAACACCTACAGGCCCAAGAAGAGCCCCAAGCAAGCTCCAGGCCATTTTCAGCACACCGCAACGGCCCTGACTCCTGAGCAAGAGTCCGCCGTCATCTCGCGTTTCCTTGAAACCATCAATCAAGAACGCCTCCAAGGTCAAGACACCAACAACAGAGTTAACTACGCCTGCGAACTCTCCTACGAAGCAGGATCTACCGATATGGGTCGCTCCCATTCTCTTTCCATCAAAACGGCGCCATCAACGACATCGCAGCCGCCGAACTCCAAGACATTCAAGACAATTATGCGCGCAATACCTTCGCTTCCACCATCATCCCGCGCCAAGAAGACCTCCAACTCGCCTCCTACGAAAGGCCTATCAAGAACCAACGTGTCAGATTCAATTTTAACGTCCAAACCATCAAGATCAAGAACAACAATGAAGTCGCGAAATGCGACTCTTTCAAGATTCCGGCGACGAACGCCGAAGACCTCCACTACGACAAGAGGGGTATCATCCAAACCGCCTTGAAAAGGGCTCTCCAATGCATGTCCTCAATCAAAATTCCGACGAATACTCGAGGAGAAATCGTCCAAACAGTGGACTGCATCAAAGAATTAGCGCAGAACGTACGTTTTAATACGCCGTGCAAGCGCGAAGCTCGCAAGAGCGATTCTGACGACGACATCACATCAAGCGAAGCCAGAGCTTCCCACAACATGTCTACTTTCTTCAGGCACCAAGAATTGGCGGAGAACAAGCAAAACAATAATGGCAATAATGGACAAGTTCCAGGCCAAAATTGCAAATTCTCCTCTGAGTGCCTCCAAGTCTCCAGAACTGCTGAATCCACCTACAAGTACTACAATGATGCAGCTTCCTATGAGATTGGAAGAACTTCACAGAATTTCCTTCCCAACTTTACCTGAGAAGGTCATTCCATTTGTAAGGCACCATAACAAAGCAGTCATACAGCATGACAGCATCCTTATCTTGCCTGTGACCCCTCCGGTTACAACTTCCCATCAAACTGTCAGCACTTCAATTGCTACTCAGAATGATGAGAACACCCCCGTCCACAGTGACGCCATCAATGGCCCTGTTCCGCACGACGGAATTGGTCCGATGTCCGAACGCGATCCCGGAATTGAAAATGCCGTTAACCCCAACTTCAACGACGACATTTCCGATAACGGCCTTGACATAGGTAACATGTCATGCGGAATCCGATGGAAACGAACGATGACAGAAATTTTCATCAAGACTCCCCCGGACGAGAAATCGAAATTCCCTACGTCGAATTCCCCTCCCACGCCGCCCTACACAGACAAGACTCCCGCGGACACCACCTACGAATCTGCGGACATGCTGACGACTACGATTCCAGCACAGCCACAGACTACGTCCGCCTTCCGCCACCCGCCGGACACCAAGATCTACCGTGACTCAGACATCAAGCACAAGAAAACTACCCGATTCTCAGTCACACTTCCACAATTTTTGAAGCCTGTAGCTTTTGAAAGCTGCAATCCCTTCAGTTTTCTGTCAATTGCTGAGAACTCTCACAAGTTGCATCCCACCACCGACAGCGCCTCCGATTGCCTACTATCTACGACTGCAGGCATCACCAACTTGATCAAGACAATGTCACACAATCCCCCAGAATACCCATACACAAACAAGACACCAGAGACACTCCTTCATGTCATTCCTGGTGAGTCTAGTTCTGTGTGTTCAAACAATGAAAACAAAGAAAAATCTATTACTTGCAACTCACTTACTCCTCCTGGCCACAGACACAATGATGTGAATGTAGCAACAGAGGATTATTGCAATGTGATAAGATATGAATTGGAGAAACAACAAAGCCTTTGCAAACACAATGCCCTTGCTGTTCAAACTCCCAGATCATTAATTTTACCCGAAAAAAATCCGAAAACGCAGACATCAACAACAAACGCTCCGTCAACCAAAAATGCACCTCCAGAAGGAGCAAATGCTCACCAAGAAGTGCACCACCCAATGTTTGCAAACACGCCAACTAATTGTGAAACATTTTTTGATGACAATGAGCATGAAAACAATGATGATGATCTGCCTCAAATTCCTTAACCTCCCCAGATGGTGCCCTGACATCATCAACCAGAACCGACTTCACATATCCACCGATTGAAGACCTCACAAGGACGCTCCTGAAATATGCCAAGATTGCAAACCTTCAGGAACTTAGCTTCCCAACTGACCTTCTCTCACGAAGACGACAATTCAATGCCTTCATGGATAACCTCCGAATCATATGCAGCATATCACCATGGACACGCCAAGTCTTTGACCTTTGGCCGAGACAAATCAATTACTCTCATCCATGTGTTGGTATTGCAATCTTCAATCTGATTTTCACCAACATCTGTGAGCCCTGCCAGACACACATTATTGACTGTTCCCCAGATGCCAGAACAGCCATTCTGACTCTAAGACGTCACTGTGCACCGCTCACCCAAGATCACATTGAACGCACACGCGAATCCTTCTACTCCATCAAGCAAGGACATCAAGAAGTTGCAACATCCTACTTGAATCGCATTCGGACATTATCGCGCGACTGTTATCACGCCGGAATCACAAACACCGATGCTGATATAATCAAACGAGCCATTCATGGCGGCAGCAATCACCACTTCTATGCTGCTTCCTACCAACGCTTTGATGCCGACATCCGTCGAGCAGAATTACATGACAAAGAACTACCAACATTTGCGGAACTTGAGAGCCACTTATTGAATATTGATGATTCCTGTGGACTTACTCTCCCTTCCCAAAACCAGCACAATTACAACCAACATGCAAATTCTGCACACCAACCTTCATCAAGTCTGCCTTTTCAACATCAAGGCACAACTTATGATGATTTTCCACCACATCAACAGCAAGCCTTCACCAGTTCTTCAATGATGCAACCAAATGCAGCCAAAACAAGAACAGGCCACCAAATCATTTTCAAAATCAAACAAACAATCTGGCCTCTGAACATCCAAGAAGACAAACAATGACAATGATTGCAGTATTGCAATGCAACAGCCTCAGCCTTTTCAAAAGCAACATCACAACACAAGACCTCATTTCAGACAAAATTCTTCAAACAATGCAAATCAAAGGCGTCCTCCAGATAATTTCAGCTCACCCAATGCTGCAAATATTACATGCTACAATTGTGGACAACTTGGCCACTATGCTAATCGATGCATAACCGTCAACAGATCACAAAACAGCAACCACGGAGGACTCCCAAACACAAATCCAAACAATGATGAAACCGCACCCCACAACCAACGTGCTTATTACATCACTGATTCAATTCCATCTCAATCACATGCTTTTCACCATCAAGCATACATTGCCTCCTGCAATGACCAGGGCAACTTCAACTGCCCAAAACCAGTTACTTCATGGCCTGATATTGACACACCTGAGCAGATGGCAATCAACAGAGTATAACTCAATGATTTCTAACCATCAGTTCCAATATCTCCATACAGGCCAACAACAAGACACACTACACATCAACTACACTGAAAACCTTGTGAATCAGCCACACTTCACAGACATTCCAAAAAAAAATGCAAGTCTCAAAAAAAAAAACAATCTTCAGATCAAAAGATTCTGTATGTTTCCAAAGCAAATGCTACAACATCAGAAATCAACAGAGATTTGATTCAAGAGGGGTGACAGACTTCCAGTATCGCCCTACATATTTTTACATCTATCCCTATCCCTAACTGTCGCCCGTGTGCACAGTAAAACGTTACATCCGTGCTCCAGTAACCAGTGCGACACTGCACGACTGGAATCAAAACTCTTGTCGATTTGAATTTCATGTTCATCTCATCCCATGAGATTGAACACTCATTTTCAAACGAGACTCAACGCCTCGTATACGGACGACCACACCGCGGCACGAAACGACGTCTCCGAGAAACGAGGAGTGTTCCTCATTGTTCCCAGGAACACTCCCCATCTATCAGACCTCTCACCTCGTGTAGCTCCTCACTCTTCTCACAATTGTCGAAATAATTCATTTTTAGTGCCACTTACCTTTTCTGCACATACTGCACATATTTGCACAACATGAATGAAATTGACCATGACGAATTTTTACCGCCGGTCGTCAAATTGTCAACCTCACCATACTGTACATATATCAGTAGTCAGTACGACGGTACTCACTATTACGACAGCACACAGCACGGCAAGCAGTACAACAGTACTTCTTGCACATCACTTCCTCTGCCCGGCCATAGTCCGTGCACGTCTGAGTCTATCGTTACCGTACATAACGATAAACTATTAGACAGTGCCCACTATGACCAAAGCGATATTATTACTAGTCAGTCCCTCGCACATTTATGCAGCGATAGACCGACAGATAGTATACGTATCGTTGTCTGTAGCGGTAGACAGCATTGTATTGCTGTACCGTTTATAGACACACTAAGCAGTAGTCAGTGTCGTACTAGACACTTACCTACTGGGGGCGTGACCCGTAACGGTCACGTCCTGGTTCTTAACCTGAACCCTATGCCGACCTGCGCGTCGCAAGGTTCCGTTAACCCGAACCATATCAAACGTCGAGCGAGTACCAGTTGCCAGTGCTACAGTAGGAGTCTGATTGTTTGATACCAGGTACTAAGTAACACGTAAAACGTACGCATGGCATCGATACAGTACAAGGAATGCAAGACTGAGCCTAATAGAAATCTCAATGCTGCGATGGATGAGATTCCTGTTCCCACTTATCCTGAGAATCCAAAATCCAATCGTCAAGGCAATCCGATAGACCTGAACAAGAACGTAAACAGCACATCCTTTTTTGAGGCTTGACAACGACCCATCCCACATCGGATATCAGCTTTTCAAACTGTTCGCAGGATGATGACCGCGTTTTTTAATCTGTTCCTTTTCGTGTGGATCTCATTGACTCGAGAGGCTGTTGCAGTTCTCTCCGTCGACAAGCGCGCTTCGTTCGACAGCATGCCCGCCATGTTTGGGTCGCCATGGGTCACCGATACTCAGTATCAGGCTCGTCTTCAGGCACTACCGGCTCGGCCGTTCCTTTGTGAGGATGACGAAACCGCTTCCTTTGTTACCACAAAGAACTGGGGGCGACGTCTTGGGCAACTTGACACGAACAACATTACACAACAGTTGGAGCGCAAATTGGTCCAAAATGAATTACCCATTGCTCTTCTCGTCAGTCGAGGAGCATGTAGTTACAAAGAAAAGGCGCGGGAAGCCATGAAATTGCAAAATGTTGATTTCGTCATTGTATTCGACGATCAAGCCAAGCAGCCGTTGCTACCCATGACCTCGTCTGACTCATCCGAAGTCAAGATATGCACCTGCTATTTGTATCTTATGGAACAGGACTGCGTACGTTTCATGTCACTTGCTTCCATTACTTGTCACACGTTAGAAATGATCGGATCCTCACTGACACTCAAATTCTTGCTTTCGGTTGTGCAGATCTACAGCAGTTGCTCCGAGGCGAATCCAGTGACTCCAGATCAAAAGGGGGTTTGCTCATTACTATGGATGGTCAGATACCGACCGATGCCGATGGGTCAGACAATCCAAACGATGCTGACTCGAATCTAAGCCAATTACTTTGGGTATTCATTGGGACGTGGGCAGGGATATACTTTCTTGTCGCTATTTCTGGTTACGAATGGTGTATTCGCTTTAATGAATGGTGGTGGTGGCGTTGTTGCCCATGTTACAGGGAAGGATATCGTCTGCACGAATTTATCCCGAGCAACGATGTACGGCGGTTCCTTGACGAGGACCAGTTGCAAGGAGAGGCTTTCAAACCTGAAATACCATTGACGGACGATCCGACCGACGACGATCTCACGACCTGCAGCGACACCTCGGAACTGCCATGTGATGATTCGACATCGGATAGAATGTCATTGTCACGGCGACGGGGGCCACTTGTTTGAAGGAAGGGCGAGGACCCCGAAGTATCTGGTGATCTTCCTTTCCTGTAAGTACCATTCGTTCATAGGGGAGAGATCATCTTCGATATTATGCAATTTCGATCCATGCATAGGGTAATCAATACGTTAATGATATCCACCTTCCACTTCATGCGCTTTGTACCTGTACTGCAGGCCATTCTCAGCGTTTCCCCTAAACCAAATTGCTGAACCTCGAGGCAAACCTTCCTACCGTCGACTTTTGAACTATGCAATGTCACTAACCCTATTCCATGTCGTCCACAACAGTTTTACATTTAATCACGGTCCTTTGTAAATATCACGTCTTTTTATATCCTATACTGCTAGCTCGCTCTCGCTAGAAGGTTGATTCCATACTTCGATTGACGACAAAATCTGCCAAATTAAGACACATTGCCAAGCCTTTCATCATCATCCCCATCGTTTGGAAGCAACACTCTTTTCCATTTTTTCTTCCGCATCGACACTCAACAAGTTGAGGAGCAAGGAATCGGCATTCAAGTATACTTTATTCCCGGACGCAGCAACAATGTCGGCAATTTCACGTGCCGCATCAATGCGTCGAAGTTTCATAAAGCCTGGATTCTTCTTGACGGCATTTCCAATAAGTTCCGCCGATTCGGCTTCTCCGCGGGCCTTGGTAATAATGGTCTTCTTTTCTTGCATGGCACCAATCACAACGTACTTGGCGCGTTCGGCGTCTTGTTGGGCTGTTATGATTGGATGATTGGATGATTGGATGATTAGTAGAAATAAAACAAAAAGTTATGGAACAAGGAAGCAGAGGAGAGTGAGCAATGGTTCATGATTGGATTTGCAATGAGTGAACTCAATTGAAACTCTCAAGTGTTTACGTACCAACTTGCTTCGCTTCGACAGCCTTGGCATACTCATTACTGAAGGAGAGGTGGGTAATGGCAATATCATCCAACAAGATATTGAATCCTGCAGCTCGAAGTCTCAATTCGCGAGCAATATCAGCGGAGACCATTTCACGCTTGGTAAGGAGTTCGTTAGCGTTGTAGCGCGCAACGACAGCCTTGGCAACTTCATTCATGATGGATGGCAAGACGCGTTCGTCGTAGTTCTTTCCCAATTGACGGTAGATCCAGACAAGTGCATTCGGATCAGGCTTGTGAAGGACACGAATGGCCAAAGTGACCATTTGCAAATCCTTACTTCCGGTCAAGGTCTGAAGATTCACAGGACGAGTTCGGATATCGTAAATGACGGGACGTTCAAACCATGGGATGTTAAAGTTCAATCCCTCTCCGTAGACACGATCCTTCATGCCAGACAGACGGTTGAACACGACAGCACGGTGACCTCCCTGCACTGTGTAGATGGAGTTGTAGGCACCGTATCCGAGTCCAATGGCAACAATGGCCGATCCCAAGGCCCGACCTGCAGCTTCGCCCATTCCTCCTCCACCACCTCCACCAGCTCCTCCTCCCATGTTGGGAACGTTACGCGACATTTTCTGAAAGGCATCTCGAAATTGATTCGCCATTTTGTTTGCTTGGTTGAGCTTTCAATAACGGTTGCTAATGATATGTGATTGATGTAATGTGTTGTTATTGTCACAAGGACCAAAAACTCGAGATTATACGTCTGAATCTGGATGTGAGATGATGGTGGATGCAGGATGCACAAATAGACCAGTGGACTCTAGTGGACGGCGGTGGAACTTCGGAGGCTTTCCTATTTTCTCTACTCCTGCTACTGTACAAATGAATACTGTACGGCGGTATCGTACCAGGGTTTACGCTAAAACGTTTTGTCGTTGATGACAGGTTTCACGACTGTAGTGTGTAGTAGCAATACCGATACTTACAAGTAGGCATGAACCTGCGCAGAAGGCGATCGTTCTGCGTGACTCTCATCACGGCAAGCAAATGAACTCAAACGATCAGTTTGCCAACTAGACTGGAGTACTCGGATCAGTGCAAAGTGTCGGTACTCTGTCCTCGTGATATTAAAGTATCCATTGAGTGCACAGCAGTGCAGATAGACGTGCCATTATGGATTTGCTCAAGAAGGAAATGGAGCGAAAGAAAATGGCCTTGTCACTGGCGCGGGACAAAACATCATCCGGCCGTTTCGTCAAGGCATCTGATTTGAGGCGAGCACAAGAAGAGGAGGAAGAACGATTGCGCCACAAACGACCTCGACTGGAAGCGAATCCGAGTATTGCTGCTAGTCATGTTCCGAACGACACAACAATAACAACTGATGGTAGTGGCAACAGCACTACAACAACTCCGCCTCTTGAAGAAACCGCATTTCGCCACGACGGAAAGGAAGGAAGTAAAAAGATGCCGAAACCGCGACACCTTCGGCACTCACAACGCGAAAAGCCACGCCAGTATCCAAGAAATCACAATCGGATTCAATGCTCAACAGCAGCAGCAACAGCAGTAGCAGCGCTATAATGTCTCCAAAGCAATTAATGAAACAATTGCGAAGTTTGGGTTTGCCCATTGCGCTCTTTGGTGAGTCTCTGGATCGAAAGCTGCAGCGACTGCAAGCCGCACTGGACAAACAGACTGTGCAATCCAAGACACAAACGGAAATGGACGAATTTCGTCTCGGGAAGGGGCATGGAATACGAAATCCATTTTTGAATCGCAAGGGGGAAGAGGACGATAATGTTGGAAAAAAGAAAGTTGTAGCCGTTGTTGTGGGAGGAACAGGAGAGACCACGTCTGCAGAAGCAGTCGCAAAGAAACAACAAGAGGAAGAGAACGATGCTTCTAATGATCCTCATAAAAAAGTTTATCGATATCTAAAGGGACTTTTGAATCAATGGGAGGACGACTTGGCGCTACGACCTGATGCTACCAAGCGAACTGCTGCTGGCAAGAATGAGACCAAAACTTTGAAGCAGTGCAAGGACTACATTCGTCCTCTGTTTAAACAACTTAAAACGCGCAAGTTGGAAGAGGGCCTCCTGCATCATATGATCAAGATCGTTGACTACTGCAAGGAGGGAGAATTCGTCAGAGCCCATGATTCGTATCTTGATTTGGCAATTGGCAGATCGGCATGGCCTATTGGAGTGACAATGGTGGGCATCCATGCAAGATCGGGACGTGCCAAGATTGAGGCTGCCAACGTGGCTCATGTGATGAACAGTGAGTTGCACAGAAAGTATTTGACGTCCGTCAAGCGACTCATGACCTACGCGCAAAAGAAAGCGGACAATGTGGACCCTAGCAAAAAGGTGCTGAATTAGGCATTAGGAGTGGAGCCCTTCATTAGCAAGCATCTAGCGTGAATGGCACTCCAGTAGATTTTCTATGTAAAGTCAACTGGGTGATGGATACTACTCTATACTCTGGCAAGGAGTAGTAATACAGTGTCTTGCCGGGGATGGTTTTCCGATCATGCGTGACCATGGCTGCATTTCGTGGAGAATCAGGCGCCTTGACTATGAAATGACATAACACTACCTAACTACAACACCTGTACTGTACTATAAAGTTACGAGTACAATTGAGTCCAGTACTGGAGGACAAGGTAGTAGTGCTGCATCCTATGTGCCACAATGTACGGAGTACGGAGTATGCATACTCGCCAGTATGCGACACAATATCTCGTCGTACGACCTGTACTGCAGTACGGAGTACTACCGGCAGTAGATTGAAACCGATCTCACGATTCCGCTGTCAACTCGAAAAAATTGCCTCTCCGTTTCGATTTTCGATAGGAGACCTCGTCGCACAAAGACACGATGACAGACAAGTACCGACAAAAAACGTTTTCCGACCTGTCATGGCGGTTAGCGTTCCAAAGGATACTTTCAGACCTACACGTGTGGCGTGGTATTAAATTCCTCGAAAATCTCGAATGAGATATATATATGCCTCAGTGTTGTATATGGAATATCATTTTTAAAGGTGCACGTTATTATGCGATAGCAGTTTTTGGCCGGTGATACACATCGAAACCCACAACTCCCCTCTAGAACAACGATCCTTGGCGATCCCGACACTCTCCGCATATTGTTCGACTCAACATCACAACAACCACTTTCGTATTCTCGACAACTGTCTTCAGTCTATACACGTGTTGTTCCTTCATTGACTTCATAAACCATCTCCAACTTTGCCTGCAATGTTTCCCCCAGCTGCAATGAATGCTCGTCGTGCTTTTAGAGTAAGTTTGAAGGTTTCACGATGGATCTCGGTGGCTGAAAGCGTTCTGTTTCGGCTTGGCGTGAGAGACTAGCCCACGATAAGTTTCAAACCAGGCTGCAAGGATCTCGAGCAATGGAATTCAACCTTTGCCCCAGCGACAATGGCTTATGTATTGGTGGAACATGTAGATGTGGTTTCAAACGAAGCGGACCCTCCAAGTTGGATTGCGGGTTGGCCGTCAGTTTCCTCATGACATTATGCTTGCGACTAACCGTGATACATCTCCTCTTGCAATCTATATTCTTAGGATGTCACCAACGCCGCTCGCGGAGCAGAGATGAACCCAGCCGTAGGGGCCGTCAACAAACGATCAAATGCACCAGTCCCCATTCAACTGCCGGCTCGTCCAGAAATCCTTGTCGAGAGCCGCAATCCTGTCGAGCATATTAGACCTGACCAGAACAGCTACCAACACATTGGACAAGTCGATAACATTGACGAAAGAGATGCCGATGATCCGCTCTGTGCCACTGAATACGTCAACGATATGTACGCCCATTTTCGCTTGATAGAGGGAACCAAGTCCGTCCGCCCCGTTTTCATGGAGACCCAGCCACACATTAACGAACGCATGCGATCTATCCTTGTTGACTGGCTTGTTGAGGTTCATTTGAAGTTCAAGCTGGTTCCAGAAACTCTTTACCTGACTATAAACCTCATTGACCGTTACCTTGAGAAGAAGGAAGTCTCCAGACCAAAGTTGCAGTTGATCGGAGTCACCTCTCTCTTGATTGCCTCCAAGTATGAGGAAATCTATCCACCAGAACTCCGCGATCTTGTCTACATTTGTGATCGTGCCTACACCAGGACCGAGGTGAGTCTCAAAACGAACTACACCGGGCCGTCATTGTTCACGTGTCTCTCACATTATTTACAGATCATTGAGATGGAGGAAAACATCTTGAAGACATTGGAGTATCAAATCACAATCCCATCCGCTCATGCGTTCCTTGTCCGATACCTTAAAGCTGCCCATGCCGACAAGAGGATTGTGCAGCTGTCGTGTTACATCTTGGATGGCACCCTTCAAAGTTACAACCTTCTTCACTACCTGCCTAGTCAACTTGCTGCGGCCGCTGTCTTCATCGCCAGAAGAACCGTCGGAAGAAACTCGTGGAGCCCAACCCTCTTGAAGTACTCTGCCTATTGCGAAGAAGACATCGTTTCGGTTGCTCGTGCTGTGCTTAATGAGAAATCTTCAACGTCGACAGAGCTTCGTGCTGTGAATAAGAAGTACACCAGTAGCCGATACGGTGGTGTTGCCAACACGGTGCTGCAATCTGATTTCTAAATATTTCCCATGTTGTCGATCAATGAACAGCGTTGCCTTGCTTTGGAAGCAATCCATCAGCTATATGTTCGCTCTGATCACCATCCATGCATAGCACACTTGGGAGACAGTCGTTTGGTTCCGCGGAATTGTTAAGGACCTTATGACTGTTGGCGTTTTGCACTGGAGGAGGAGGTAAAAATGAATGGGGTGCATGGACTCTTTTCGCGTAAGGGTTTGTCAGGTACTTAACCTGTATAACACTAAAACTATACTAATTAGAAACTCTTGATTATATAGTATCGCAACTCCATGATTGGAGACGACTCGCCAGAAGAACGAGTTGCACCTCCACTTGGGCGACTCAGTTCCCTCGCTGAGGTGCGTTGCGATGCTCTTGATACTTCCAGATCAGAGTCTCACTCAACCGATACCAAAATGACCGCAAAAGATACGAAAGATGGCTCGAATTTGCGAAGCATCCAACAGTGTCCTGCGCTACCACTCTGATTGATGTGAGAATTGGTGCATGTGCTTGTAGGTGTGATGCAATCGAGAGATTACTATTGAATACTGATGCACAGCGGCATGGCACACGATTAAGTAATTTTCTCACATCTCGCTTCGAACTTTTACGTGAGCGACTCCTCGATTGGTCACACCACAGTGCGCTTACACGATTATAGGCTTCAACTTGCAGCATGCATTTCATGGTTTTCCTGTCATTAAGTCTGTAACTTGGGTTTCGGCAGTTCCTCGCTCACGAACTCACACGGTGCGGTTGAAGTACATTCGTTGCGCTTCCTCATTTGGTCTAGGACGGTAGTCAGGCGCATTGCGGGTAACCATTGGTTGATTGAGAATGTTTCAAGTTGGCACCGCCTTGTGGCAAGTGCAGTTGCCTTTGGCGTAAAGCCCAGTGGCATGCAAGATCCTCAGCACTTCCTGATAACCACCTTGTAGAAGAATTTCTGGAATTGTCAATCCGAAGACAGCCAAACTGACGGACGGCTCTAGAGCGACAACGCAGTGCCAGCAACCCTTGGGGATGAACAATGCATCGCCAGCCTCGACGCGAGCGTAGCGACCGTGAGCTTTAGCAAACTCCGCACTTTCGCGCGGTTGCGATGGCAAGCGCGAAATGTCAATGTCACTGAGGAAGGCACCCCACTCGTATCTCTTGGATTCGCACATGTATTTGCTCTGGTCAGGTGTAAACAAGAGCACTTCTTTCGTCCCACGAGCTTGGCAAAACCAGTTGTTTGGGAAATCGTAATGTAAACCAGTCACAGTTTTCGCGGGACCGATGAATACGTACTCCCAACAAAATCGACAACCAGGCCAAAGTTCGCGAATCGCGAAATCCTTTTTCAAGTGGGGGAACTCGTCCAGTATATTCCATTGGCTCAAGTGTAGTTTGTCAGCTTTAAACGACTGCATGTACGACCAATCTAAATGAAACGTTTCGCTAATGCCCGGTTTGAGCTTGGCATACCGATCTGCTGTCAACAAACCTCCATCGACAGGATGTGGTTGACGAGCCGCTTCCCCGAGAAGTGCAATGTACGGAGCGACTGGTAAAACAGGTTCATCGTTGTCAGATCCTTGCTCTCGCACACCATCTTGAAATCCGAAGACCACTTCTTTTCCATCTGGACGCCGAAGAGAGGCCAGGTATTCAAAGCTCCAACGCTGCCAAGCGGGCCAATCTTTGACGGCGCCTTTCACCAAAAGGGGTGTCGTTCGCAAACCGAACCCGCCAACTTTGTCGAGATCCTTCGCGTCAATCTGATCGACCAGCTGAAACGAAGGGCCAATGTATTCCGTCATTGTAGCTTGTGCTTGTGATAACTACAAGCAAGATTTATTCTTCTCTGTCGCGCTATCTATGAATTCCAACACGAGAGGCATCTGATGGATGCTAAGCATAGCTCGTATGGCACAGATCAGAGAGTGAAGTCTTCATCAATTCCGCGATCTCGCCTTCTTCGAGTCATATGGAAACTAAAGTACGGTAGATTCATACGACAGTACATACTCAGAGTAAGGTCCACAATTTCCAATTTGAACATAGAACCGTAATGTGCACTGATGATTGTGACAGTGTTCGTGTGATCGGTACACGAGTACTGGCCGACGGTAGACTTAAGGTTAGTAGGACCTAGAAGTCTAACGTTGGACTTGACGGGTGAGGAAGCGAACCTGACGGATCGTCCAGCTTTGGGCGATGGTGTTTTGTAGACATACACCATGGCGGTAGATTTGTTGATACAAGGATGTAGAAATGTAGGAAACTAAGTAGTAAAGGCCTTTACTGTTTTTGGTTTGTGGAAATTATAAGATGAATTGGAATGAAAAATGAAGGTGAGACTTGCAACATTAGTTGGAGTCTCACAAATGAAGTGTTGTCTTAGTCCCACTTCCTGAGTGGTGTTTGGGAAGTGTTGTCCATAGTAAAAAGAGTGTTGTTGAAGTTATCAACAACACTCATGATTTGAATTACTTAGGAAGTAAATTCAAATAGTTTTGTGTTGCAGACCAGTAGTACCAGGTTCTGATCCGTAGCATTCTACGGAACGGGTCACGGACAGACTAAGAAAATAATGGACTGTCTATTGTATTACCGTATGGTATTTAACCTTACAGTAAGACGAGAGACAGTGTGACAGAGTGACGGTAGATTCCTAACACCCCTCTTGGATCAGATCTCTGGTCCCGGTGATGAAAGCATGTGGTCGGGGAGAACACAGAAGATCTTGGTGAGGTGAGGATCAATTTGCCGGAGTGTTGAGTTTTGGTGAGGATGTCGGCAAGTTGAGAGTCACAGGGAATCCAATGAAGTTGGTGAATGCCGTCTTGTTGGCCTTGACGGACGAAGTGGAAGCGGCGTTCGATGTGTCGCTCTTGCGAGTGAGTTTTCCATTCTTTGCGATTTGGACGGTGGCTTCATTGTCAATCATGAGGATGGCAGGTATGGAAGGAAGACGTTGGGTTGATTCACGCCATTGTTTGGTGCCAAGATAGAGCATATCGTAGAAGCATTCGGATGTGAGCTGTGGCCATTGTGGCAGAACATGCGGCCATGTATTCAGCTTCAGAAGTAGACATTGCAACAGGTGTAGGCATTGTAGAATTGGCTTCAATGAGGGCACCATTGTAGAAGATCATGTATCCAACAGTGGAACGGCCAGTGTCAGGGCAGTCTTGCCAGCTGGCGTCGGAGAAAACGGTGAGATCGGAGTATGGGATACGATGGTGAAGGCAGATGTCATAGATGGGATTTGAAGTGCCATCGGGGTAGAATTTGAGAGCGTAGTAGGGGCGGCGGCGAAGATAGCCGATGAGCCAAGATAGGGCTCGAAAATCAGGTATGCCAGGGGAGATGCATGCTTTAGCAAGTTTGCAGACAGCAAATAGGATGTCAGCTCTTGTATTGTATGCAAGGTAGAGGAGAGTGCAGACAGCAGAGCGGAAGGGAAGGCGTTGTTGCTTTTGTTCGACGAGGGTAACGTCAGAGGCGGTTACGGGGCGGTTATCCTTGCTGAAGGTGTAGTCGGGAGGAAAGGGGGTATCGCGTTCGGGGAATTCGGAATTCGGGTCATAACGTTGGAGAGTATTCAAAACGTAGCGGTGTTGATCCAGAGTATAGCTTGAGTCGGAGTGTTTGTGGATACGCATTTGGAGGAACCATTGCGCAGGTCCGAGGAATTTGACATCGAAGCGATTGCGGACGGAATCTTCAAATTGTTTTTCGATGGAATCGTTGCTTCCAGCGTAGAGCATATCATCGACGAAAAATAGGAGACGGAGCCATTGATTGTGTTTGTCGTATCGGACAAAATAAGACGGTTCGGAAGGAGATTGGATAAAGCCTTGGGAGTAGAGCCATTCCGAAAATTCAATGTTCCAATATTTGCCAGAGTAGACGAGACCGTAGATTCCTTTGTTCAGTAACATTGGGAGAGCCAAAGAATTTAGCGTATTCAGGGAAGTGATAGGCGTATTCCAATGGCAGTTTCACAAAGTGGCGGCCAATAACTTTGGCTTGGAGGTAGGCACCAATGAAGTCAGCACTCTTGACACTTCTTCTGGATGCACAGATGGTTGCAATGAATAGTTTGACCCCTCTTGCAGATGCACAGGGTGACCAGGTGTCTTCATACATGAGTGGTTCAACAGGTATAGGTTTTGGAGTGCCAGGTGAATTGGTAGATTCAGCAATTTCTTGACGTTGTTCAAGGAGTCGTTGTTGGTTGATGGCTTTGACTCTTTTCAGGAGACGTTTCTCCAGGTCGCCACGGGCGACAAGGCGAGCTTTTAGTTTGTCAAGTTTTCCAGTTGCAGTTTGTTTTGCTTTGAGTACAAGTTTGACTGGGATAATGAGTTCATCTTTGTGTGGAGTTTGTCCAAGGATGAAGGTATCATGGTCAATGAGGTTCTTGATCTCCATTTTGATTGCATGTAGCCAAGCATTGCGGACATTATCATCAAGTTTGAGGACAGCTTTGAGAGACTGAGGTTCTGGAAGGTATTTGTCCACAGGTTCCTGGGGGTTGGCTTGTGAATTGTTGCTGGGAGAGTTGTCAATTGTCATCATGGCAGAGTGAATGGGATCAATAGTTGGTAGATCTTCATTGCATTCTTGGAAGTAGATGGTCATCATCTTGTGGAGTTGGGAATGATGTTGTTGATGGGTGACAAAGTTGATTTGATGTGGTGTGGGTGGTGTTGGACCATGTGGAGGAGTTGTATGTTTGATTGCAGCAAGTGTAGAAGGTGGTGGATCATCTTCATGGGCATTGTCATCAGTTTCAGGGATGGCAGGGAGGGAAGAATGATGGTTGGAAGTATCAATGAAAGTTGATGGTGGGTTACCAAGGTTGGCTGCAGAGCCAGTTTGATGGTAGGTAGATGGTTCAGAGTTCTCTGGAGTGTCACGAAGTCCATGCGGATTGAAGTGGGAGCGGATGGGTACGGCTCCAGCAAAAGGTTTGGAATCGAAACAGAGAGCGGAGTTGAAGTCTTCATCGAAGTAGGCGTCGCGGGTTATGATGAGGCTTTGGGGTTGGTCTGGCGAGTAGAGTTGTTGCTTGTAGGTTATAAGTTTGTTGCGGAAAGTTGGTTCGTAGCGTTTGAAGAATGTTGGACATCCGAAGACGCGGAAGTTGGCTAGGGAAGGCTTGCGTTGAAAGCTGTATTGATAGGGAGTTGTTGGGTTGCCATGTTGGTCAATAACATTCTTGGCTGGGCAGACATTGAGGATTTGAACAGCATAGGCATGGGCATGATGGAAGAATGCACCTCCAAGTCTTGCATTGTTCAGAAGGATGTTGGCAGTGTTGTGGACTTCACGCCATTTGGCTTCGCAAATGCCATTCATTTCTTGATGTTCAGGTGCTGCAGCTTCAACTTTGATACCAAGTGAAGTGCATTCAGAAATGAATTTGGTTGAGGTGAAAGCAGATCCAGCATCAGTGCGGATAAACGGACAGATTGGGTGCGGCCAAGGAGTTCTGTGTCAGTTAGCCATTGCTTTGAGCAGTAATAATGGAAGCTGTGCTTTCAGTTGGGAGACCAATCCAACCTGTTAGTTTGCCAGGTGTTGTGACAATGAACAAGTAGGCTGAAAAGTTGGTATTGGTTGTGAGACCATAGCGGAAAGGGTTGCGCATTAGGTCAAGATGAAGGCGGTGGAAAGGTTCAGTGCCTTGGCGTTGAGGAGTTTTGTTGCGGGCACGTTTTTGGCTGATTGAAATGCGTAGAGGCCAGGAGTTGTGATCAACAGTAGGTGTCAAGACATGGTCATTCCATGTTTGGTGAAGGGATCCGACCATAAGATTGCGGAAATTTCGGAAAGCAAGTCGTCGGTAGATGAGTTCCAAAGGTAGGGCGGTGACTGAACGGCGTTGATCGGTGTCAACAGGGGTGTAGTGTCATCAAAATGTTGTTCATCAGGTTCAGAGTCAGGGTCAGAAGGTAGGTTAGAGTTGGAGATGGTTGAGAAGGCTTGTTGTGATGAAGGGAGTTCTCTGGTCAGTATTGGCCAAGTGTATGTGGAACCATTTGGGAGTTGGATTGTTGTGGCTCTGTTCTTGATCAGGACACTGAAGTTTTGGGTGCATGATAGAGCAGTTAAGGAGAGGAGTCTGTGGCTGAGACCTTCAACATAGTAGACATCAGTGAGTCCTAGGATGGACTTGAGGCCATCATCAGTGGTGAAGTGGCATGCAGTTGTGCCTTTGTGAGTGGACATCTTGGTGCTGCCATCAGCTAAGGAGATTGGAACACTGCAGGGTTCGACATCGTGGAGGTCGCTGAAGAGTGGAGTATAATGGCTGGTAGCACCACTGTCAGGTAGCCAGTTTTCAAGATGTGGGGGACCAAATCTTTGGTATGGTGATTGGGGATCATCTGGAAAGTAAGCTGTGGCTCCAGAGTTGGGAGGAGAATAATTGGCAGATGGTAGATAATCTCTGTCAAGGAGAGGTTGGTTGATGGTCATCTGAGGTAGGTCAGGATTGGGCCAAGGGATGTTGGATGGGTGACCATCAGTGTTGTCAAAAGATGAGGCTGAAAAGGCTTGGTGGTGGTATCTTGATTGGTCTGGTGAGTTTTGGCCAGAGTCAGTGATGAAGTAGGCGCGTTGTTGGTTGCGGGAGCAGCGTTTTCATTGTTGGATGGTCTTTGAGGGTTGGTGGAGCGATTGTTTTGGTTTGATCTGGGGTTTGTGCAGTTGCGCGCATAGTGGCCGAGGCGTCCGCAGTTATTGCAGACGATTGTAGCGGCATTGGAAGGGTTGCGCGAATGGTTGTTGTTGGATCCGTTGGGAGATGGACGTTGATTAGGACTGGACGTCGGTCGGAAAGGTGGTCGATTGTTTCGTTGAGGCTGGTTGGATGGCCGCGGGAGGGTGGTGGTGGACGACGTTGATTCGAGTTGTTGAATGGTGGTCGCGAAGGATTTGTAGGAGGTCGGAACGGGCGCGAATGGTTTTGCGGTGGTCGCGGTGGTTGGTTTCGGTTTTGATTGTTGCTGCTGGGATTGGAATAAGGTCGAAGGATGGAACTGAAAGCTTGTTGTTGTCTTTGTGTGAAAACACGTTGGGTAGTTTGGTTGTGGCGCGGTTGAAAATGGTGGGAGTGGTGACCACGGGCAGCGTTGGCGTGTTGGTTGTAGTTGCGGTGGTTTTGGGATGGGAGTGTGAGGCCACGGGATTCGTCAATGTTCAGGAGATGGCTTTCGAGTTCGGCGAATGGTGGCAGAGCTTCGTCATTCAGTTCTGCGCGACGTATGTCGGCGTCGAAGCGTTGGTAGGATGCGGCGTAGAAGGAGTGATTGCTTCCACCACGAACGGTGCGTTTGATGAGTTCGGCGTCAGTGTTGGGTATTCCAGCATGATAGCAGTCGCGCGTGAGGCGAATGCGGTTGAGGTAGGAGGTTGCGACTTCATGATGTGGTTGTTTGATGGAGCAGAAAGCTTCACGAGTTCGTTCAACATGATCGGGAGTTAGCGGAGCGCAGTGGCGTCGAAGAGTTAGAATTGCAGTTCGAGCGTCTGGTGGGCCATCAATGATGTGTTTCTGGCAAGGGTCACAAACATTTGTGAAGATCAAATTGTAGATAGCAGTGCCAACAAAAGGGTGTGAATAGGACACTTGTTTTGGCCAAAGATCAAAGACTTGGCGCGTCCACGGGGAAATGTTACAAACAATTCGAAGGTTGTCAATGAAGGTGTTAAAGTGTCGGCGGCGTGCTTGAAGGTCGGTTGGGTAGGCCAATTTGCGAAGGTTAGCATTTTTGGCGTATTTCAAAAGTGTTTTCGTGAGGTCCTCGATTGGCGGATAAGTAAAATCGGTTCGCGTTGATGATGTGAGCGCATCAGGGGATGTGTGTTGAATGTGCTTGGGTTCTTCTTCTGAATCATGGTCTGTGTCCTCATCAAAGAAGGTTTCAACAGTGGGAGGGTATGTGAAGGTTGCGTGGGTCGCCTGGCGTGGAGTTGGGCGTGTTGCAACGGATTTTGGTGCATTTTGGGGGTTTTGGTCGTCGTTTCCAAAATTAGGTGATTTTTGCGTAGGTTTGGCAGATTTCGTGCTGGGAGGTTGAATAATTTCGTTGTGTTGATTTTGGGGTTGCGAAAGATTTTGCGACGGATTTGGTGGTTGGGGTTCAAATTTTGGGGTGAGAACTTTTGGTAGGTATAATTTTGGGTGTCGTCGAAAAAGTTGTCGAAATCGGAGGTTGTGGGTTCGAGTTGGTGGCGTCCGGATTGTGAGGTAATTTTACGTTTTTCGGCGTGAGAATGCCTGAAAATGCATCGGAGAAGCGTTTTAGAGGCCCAGTTGTTGATTTCGCAGTTGGAGGTGAGTTGGAGGGTGTTTCGGTGTGTGAACTGCTTGTTTCGGGCGAGTTTGGTGGTAAAATGCGAGATTTGGTTGAGTTCCGGGCAGTTGTTGAGTTGTTTGTGCGTGTTCGTCGTATGTAGTTTCTGCGTCGGAAATTAGCTGTTGGGAGTGAATTTCCGGGCTGTCGGTGGTGTTTTGCGTTGGATTTTCGCCGGTAGTGTCGTTTTGCGCAGGAATTTCGTCGCCGTGTTCGTCGTGTAAAAATTGCAGTTTGGGGTTCGTTTGGTGCAAAATTTGCGTTTGCGGGTCGATTTGTGCAGGAATTTCGTCCTGGGGTCCGGGGTTCGAGTCGGATCCGATAATAAAGATGAACGGCGAGTTGAAACGGCAAGACATGCAAAATGTGGTCCAGAAAATGTACTATTATCCTGTTGAAAGGTAATTATATTGTTACTTGCAACTGATTCTATCTGATTGGGACAGCTTAGACTGTCACAGATAGAAAGAGGTAAGTAACCAGCATAACAACCAGGATAATGTAAACATTGTGAACTAGACTCACCATAGTTTGGAACAGGTGAATCAGATCCCATGAGATCAATGAATGGGAACTCAGGGTGGTTTTCCTTTGCAGTGTGATAGTAAGAGAGGAAATTGTTGAATAGTTGCAGTTCAGGATCGCGGAGGGCATTGTTAAGGTGTGGAAGAGCCCATGCTTGATAAATAGTCTGTCCACTGGGGCCTGTGGTATAAACTGGAATCAAGCGGACAGCCAAGGAAAACGGGATGCGTTTGGGGTCGCAGGCAACGTGGTACAAGTCGGCATCGGGGTGGCGACGTAAATCGGCAGTGTGGCGTGGTATCCAATCCGGGTCATTAACTTGATCAGGATGAATTGGTTTGGCAGTCTGGGTCCGAAAGAGGCGTTGAACTGTGGAACGATTGTAGGCTTCACCAGAAATATTGTTGACAATGATGGGATCTCCAGAATGGTCAAGGTTGATGGGAAAGGCACCAGTTGTTGGAGTAGGGATAGCAATTTCAGTTGGGGAGCCAAAGCAGTAGGTGGGAGCTTGGAGTGGGGAGCCCTGGAAAATAACAACATTGGTGGGTGGGTAGTTCTCTCTGATAATGCCAGTTGGATCTTTGGGATGAAGCAGTTGCACAACTCGGAATAGCACGTATTCAAAATGGGGCAGGAAGTCAATGGAATCGTTGACGGTGTCGGTCGCTATCGGGGTGAGGCGGTTGTAAATCTCCATGTACTTGAGGGTCGCTGTCGAATCGGTTCATGGCAATGAGCTCCTGAAGGATGAGGGGATTGCAAATCACATGATTGATGGCCAAAGTATCCTCAGTCACATTGTCAAAGGTTAGTTGGACATCAGAAGGTGTAGTGATCATTGGGTAGCAGGTAGCAAAACTGGAAAGGAACATGTCTGCAGGGGAGGTTGCCAATGAAAACTTGGTTGTTGTTGAGTTCAGGTTGCTTGGAACGTTTCTTTGACATACGATGGATGATAGCATGTTGAAAAAGGCGACGTTAATCAATTCGCAGGCTCGGTCAGACGCAATCTCTTTGGCTTCGGTGGATGGCGTTGGGAAAGAATTGATGTAGTCCGTTACATAAGGTTGCACGAGTTCGAATTCCGTTTGGAGATAGGGCAGTTTGTCGCGATAATATTGATCAGAACGGTGGCCGAGGATGTTCCGGGAATAGGTCGTCGACTTCGTCAAAGGCATCGTGAACAAAACGGGGCAGGAGGTTGAAGGTTGTTGTATCGGGAAGGAGACTTAGAGCGGTGGCAGTTGACTTGATTTCCTTTGCGATTGCGAATAGATGGTCCGGATAAAAATAGTGCTCAGCTAGTCCATGGTCGCGGTTGAAATAGTTGCGGTGATGCGTGATGTATAGTAATCTGAGCGCGTAGATGATGGCGACTGCGCATCGTGTTTCCATCGGACAGTCTGGGGTCGTCGTGGAACGCGTCGTCAATGTCGCTGAATGCTCGCGGAGTTCGGCGGGGCAGGAACTGGGAGCGTTGTTGGTCGTTAAGGTGCTGGACGACCATGTTGGTAGCGCGATTGAGGGTGTGCTTCATGCTACGTAGGAGCAAGAGTTTATCGGGTTGTACGTTCAGAAGTGGGATGTTGGTGCCGGAGATTAGTTCGTCGATATACATGTGATCGCGTATGACGTGACGTAGGATGTGGTGGATGAAGTGCTTGTCGAGGCCACGGATGATGTTGAGTTCGGGTGGGTCGGCGAGTGTGTTGATGCAAAAGGCAGAGATAGTTGCACTTGTGCGAACGCAAAGCGGTAGGTCGCGAAGGTGAATCGTGCCGTTGATTGTGTCCATTAGCATTGCCTCGGTGAAAAACAGGTTGCGTGACGGAATGTGATGGAAGTGTTGGAACATCCGAAAAGGGTGGTGATGAATGGCGTCAAGGGGGTTGGCGGATCGCAACGGTGGGGGAGGGCGTAGAGGAGGCAGTAGTCTGACAAGTTGTTGTATAGCTGCACTTGGTACCTCATTAGGTTCACCAATATCTCGGTTAGCGTCGCCATTATTGTCAAGATCATCTTCAACAATGTCCATTGGTTCGGGATCAGGGTCGTTTGCAACTTCTGGTAGCGGATCTGGGTCGGCATCAGGATAAAAGTTAACAGTTTCCCTAGTTGAGTCATTATTACTGCAGGAGTAACAATGATCGGCAAGGAAAACATCGGCATCATCAGCTTGGGAGCTTGGCAAATCTTCCAATTTGATTGGGACAGGGTGCTGAACATCCAAATAGGTCAAAGTCTCAGAGGAAACGGTCGGATTGTGGGCTCTGCAGGCCCATTGTTGTGGGTTGGGGAAACCGCGGTACGAACGACAGTAGCTGCGTTTCCGTGTCAACGGCAGCACAGTACGAGAGCGATGCGTTAGAACCGTTAACGGAACGTTTCACAGAATCGGAAATCTCCAAAACGACGTCAGGAATCGGACTTGACGTGGAAAATTTTGAAACGGAATCGAGGGTTGTTGAGTTGTCGTTGCGAGTTGGTTCGGGATCGGATTCCGGAAAGAGCAGGGCTGTACTCGGGTATAGTTCGTAGAACGTAGGCGAGGTAGCTGTGGGAGTTTTGGGGAATCCGGGATTTCTGGGTCAATCGGGGAAAAATCAGTACAAAATTGCTGGGTAGCAGAGCCGTTATCACGGTTCTCATCAGACGTCATAGTTTTGAGTCGCGAGTCTGCAGAGTTGTCGGCACCCACCAAAGTGCCGAAATGACTCTTAGAACTTTGAACAGTCGTTTCTCGAGATCTGTCGCTTCGAATTCGCTCAAATTTGGGGATGTTGCTGAGAAGGTTGTACTGTGGCGCCTGGCATCGCGTAGTGTGGCGTACCAGCGCGTGTGCGATCATGGTGAGTGTGTTTTGAACTGACATCAAATACATGTTCCCAGTGGCTCTGATGATCTCGTCAACGTCGTCTTGGATCGTCCCCAGGGAATATGAGGCTTTAATTGGCTCCTCATCTTCGGTGAACATGTGAATTGTGCAAACGTAGCGAGCCATATCGATGATGTCCAACTTCAAGTTGTTGTGATAGTGGGATAAGTGCTGATCGGAATTCGGCGCGTGCTGATCGGTTCTTACAAGCGAGCTCGGGCGCGAATCGCCTTCGTTGTCGGGACGGAGCAAGAGGCGGAAAGAAGAGTTGGAAAAGGCGTCATCAATTAAATCCAGGATGTCTCGAGAGAGGTATTGCAGCGACGTCGGATCGTCGTATGGATCGATTTGGGGTCGCGACGTGCGAGGGCGACGACGGGGATAAAATCTGCGAGCGCGATGCCTGCGCTTCGAGGTAGCCGTAGGAGGCGAAACGAGTTCCTGTGTTGGTGTTTGGATGGCGGCATTGGGTGCGCGACGTTGGTTGTGGATTTTGGTGCCATGTTGTTGAAATTAGTGCATTTGCAAATTGGTAGTTGTAGTTGTAGTCCTGTTGTTGCTGTTGTTGTCCTCCTCATTATCATCTGTAGGTCCAATGTCCTTGTAGTTAACATTGGTAGATGCATAATGCTTTGTAGTTGATGTTCTGGTTCAGTAGTTGTGCCCTTTTTGTTGTCATCCGTAGTGGTTAAAGTAGTAGTTGGAGTAGTTGGAGAAGTGGCTTGCATCTTTGCAGCCATCTTGGTTGGAGTAGTAGCCCTGTGGCTAATGTTGGTGCCCTGAGGATGGAGCTGCAATCTTGTTGTTGCGCTCATGGAAGTGGAGGTTGCGATCCTCCTGGATGATCTGGTCGAAATTGTCGTCGGAATTGTTGGCATGGTAGGCGGCTTGGGACCTTTCTTGATGGAGGTGCGCCTCTTCTTCTTAATTGGTTGATCCTGATCGTCATCAGGGGTAGTGTTGGGAGAAGGAAAACGGTGGACACGTTGATGCTTGGATCCTCTGGGAGATCCGAGCTAAGGCTCCATGATAGAGGCCAGGATGGGTGGGCGTGTCGGGAGGGACAGGATTCGCGCCGATGGGGCGCGGACGTCGACGTTATCGTCGAAGGCATCGCGGTCTTCGGCCTTACGGGCGGACCTAGAGATGCGAGGGGCAAGGGTGGGCGGGATGGCGTTCTTCATGGTGGACTTGGGAAGCTTCTGTTCTTCAATGGGGAGTTTAAATTCGCTGCTGGCGAGTCCGTGAGGAGAGGAAATTAATAGCAGTTAAACTCAAATTGTTAACGGCCGTACGAAGGTTCGCCCAATGATCGGACGAGTAATTTCTCTCGACGGTAGAGCCTTGGACCGGTGGTTCGAGGCGAGCAACCATGACAGTGTTCGTGTGATCGGTACACGAGTACTGGCCGACGGTAGACTTAAGGTTAGTAGGACCTAGAAGTCTAACGTTGGACTTGACGGGTGAGGAAGCGAACCTGACGGATCGTCCAGCTTTGGGCGATGGTGTTTTGTAGACATACACCATGGCGGTAGATTTGTTGATACAAGGATGTAGAAATGTAGAAACTAGTAAAGGCCTTTACTGTTTTTGGTTTGTGGAAATTATAAGATGAATTGGAATGAAAAATGAAGGTGAGACTTGCAACATTAGTTGGAGTCTCACAAATGAAGTGTTGTCTTAGTCCCACTTCCTGAGTGGTGTTTGGGAAGTGTTGTCCATAGTAAAAGAGTGTTGTTGAAGTTATCAACAACACTCATGATTTGAATTAGGAAGTAAATTCAAATAGTTTTGTGTTGCAGACCGGTAGTACCAGGTTCTGATCCGTAGCATTCTACGGGAACGGGTCACGGACAGACTAAGAAAAATAATGGACTGTCTATTGTATTACCGTATGGTATTTAACCTTACAGTAAGACGAGAGACAGTGTGACAGAGTGACGGTAGATTCCTAACAGATTGTAGTACAATA
>JAKSYS010000373.1:0-60017 GCA_022925895.1 Fragilaria crotonensis
AATTGTAAATGGGTCGGCCGAATGGAAAACAATAAGGAGACCAATTTGGAAGAAGAATTTGTGGGTATGGCATTTGGCGAAGCATTTGTTAAGGAATTGAAGTTGTCGGGTAATCTTCGTGGATTTGTGGATGTACCTGTTGGCGATTATAAGCCATCACATCTTCACCATCATCCTAACTTGCAATGTTCTGGTGCACCTGCGGTCCATTTTAATCAGACTGATGGCAAAGATTTGTGTGTGTCAAAGTCTCTTGCGTCCGCTTTATTTTCCATTGGGTTTCATGAGGAAGCATCTATTATTGATAACTTCGGTGAAGAAATATTGAGAGGTGCTGTCGTCGATGCTTTGGAGAATGTTGTGAATCATGCACGATCCGTTCTTCCTTCTTGGATTGTTATTCGACGCTTGCCTCACCGTTTTGATTGGAAAGCTGGTTTGGATGCACGTCACCTCTTGCTCGGTGTCTTGAGTGCATCCGACGGAAGCTGTTGTCATGCTGTATGTATTCATGGAGGTTATGTATATGATGCAAACGAAACAGTTGCCCTTCCGTTGTGTGACGAGGCATTAAATATTGCACCTCTACTCCATTGGTGAAGAGTACATTTGTTGGGTTTCGGCGCGGGTATATTTTTCGTTATGAAGGACAACGAAAACAGAAGCTTGAAAAAATGACTTTACAAGGTTGACAAGAGTGTCAAGGTTATTCTCTTTACATATAACTACATTTTTATGCACACTTGAATAGCACTTCAAATGATTGTTCAGATGGTTGTCTCCACAGGTTCAGTGAATTCGAGTGCCCACAAATGGCGTGGCAAAGTTTGAAGGATTTTTGAACCATCGTCTTTGATCGATATAACGAAGCATGGACTTTCAATGTCCTTTGGTTTGATGACAGTTAAGTCTTTAGACATCTCCCATTCTGTAAGCAATACTGACTTAATGCCGGTTTTTTCTTTTCCGAATTGAACCACCAATCGGAAAGGTTGCGGGTTTTTGGTAATCACAATAACGGCCAATCGGCACGGTAAAATTGAGACAACATTGTTTTGTTTGTTCATTGATCTAGCATTCATCCAATCGTAGACAGAACCACCAGATTGAAATGATGGATGGCAACGATAAGTGGATGATCTGTGCCGTAATTCAGTGCACAAACGAACATGAGAACCAAACTGGTGTGAAACAAATTGTAAAACGTTGTCGGAGATGTGCATCAAAGAAACTTTTGTTTGTGTATGCCAACACAACTTGTATCCTGTGTTGAAATCACAAGTCAACGTTGCAAATGTAGCTCTTCCAGTACTTGTTTCTGGAACAACATCAATGACAGGAGTCTTAACATGTGGAACGTTTGATATGACAGGGTTTGAGGATGTATCCCAAATCCGTGTATACACAGCATTGATCATAAGCGAATACGACAATCGTTGAGCGGATTGTAATTCGTAAGCTGATCCATTATGCCGCTTTTGAGCGCGTCGTCCTGGTTTTTTGGCAACTGGAATCAACAATGATTCGGGACGCTGCGCGCAGTAATTTATAGGCGCACCAAACCGTTCCATATTGTCAAGAAGGTGCAGCAATTCATGAAATTTTGGAAACTTCCATGTTTTGCCGTTCGCCATTGGTATATCATCGACACACATTTGCATTAACGTTTGGATAGCTCTTTGAACAACAATTATGGATTCCGCATGGTGCTGTTTAGTCCAGTATGTAGCTTGATTAAGCCATTGATCAAAACATAACAGCGCCTCAAATACGGCAAGAACAGCCAGAAGATCAACCGTGTGTTTGGGCGTAGTGTTAGTTGTCGCATTATCAATCAGAAGCACAGACATAGCGTGTTGTGAGTCAAATGTAGATTGCAAAATCTGCCAACCTTCATCATATTGCACAAGAATGACAAACAAAAAGACCAAGCCCAGGCGTTCCGATGCTGATATTTTGGTTAAATTGGTGATGCCTTGGCTAAAATCGGTTGCAGGAAATGTGCTGCGAATTGTTTGGCGATGCGTCTTGTGAAACCGTATTGCCAAAGCGTCTAGCGCCGCTAATTTGCTTGGTGGAACATTCTCAAGCACCAAAAATGTTACCACTTCAATCATGCCTTTTCGAAAGGCATGCATAGTTTCCACAGGAGTCGACCCATAAATTCCACGCATTGGGTCCGCCATTGGGACATAATCAAAGACATTATTCAACTTATGTTGCGACCACCGTTTGCGAATGTCCACGTCAGCATTGTGTGCTATGTTTGAAACTTCATAAGCGATCAAAAAAGCACATTGAACGTATGGATTGTCTAACTGCTCATGATTCACATCACAAGCACGACAATGTCGTTGAATTCCTTTGCCATGAGTTCCGAAGCAACCACACAACATATCTCCTTCTTGCATATCCTGAATTACAAAAGTACACAAGTGATTACGTCCACGTGCATCTCGCCATGAGGACCAATGGGCAATAACACATTTGACAAGTGTGGACCTGCAATACACATGGAACGTAATACTGCATGTAACTGCGCGTGGTAATTGCGATTGTTATCACCTTGTTTCATGTTTGTTTGATTTGTGCAGATGAAAGTTTTGGTTTGGAAGAAACCCATGGTATCCCCATGCCTGTATTTTCCGACGAAACTCCTCTTTAAAAATGGCAGGTGAAAACATGTAAGGCTTCAATGAAAATCGTGCATTGCCGGTGACGTGAGTGCGGTCAATCCATTGAATAATTGGAACAAAGAGTTGTCGTGTTGGATCAGTGATCATGCGGTCATATGCATCGCAATAAACACTCCCAGATAATGCATCACCAAGCCTTCCATCTGGGCTTTGATATGGTTTCAATGGGTTGCACAAATCAATCAAGAGGTTTTCAGCGGTCATTACGGATGGATTTTGTAACAAATTGAGTAGCTGAGGGGCAAATTCATAAGCGATGACATCGCATGGCGGACCATGTGGAACCTTGACAGACAACACAGAAGGCAACAGTCGCTGTGCATTTGTTACTGACTTGAACAATACATCAACATTATTCATTCGAGATTGCCCACCAGCAGGATAAAATGAATACCCATCAGTTTGGGCATTGCGCGCCCATTTTAAGACCAATTCAAATGCATAATCAGGTGCATTGATGTCATCTAATATCTTCAACAAGGAAATGGTCCACTTTTGATCTGTAGAAAACATAAATGATTGCGATGAAGCAATTGTATCATGTTGCGTAGGGCATGACACTTCATCAATAGTGGCGTCCACAAGAATTTGAATGTCATGTTGCATGTCGTCAAGTATTGCTTCGTCAGTTTTGCTTACTTCGATTTTCGATGTCAGATTTGGCGGTGCCGCAAACGGCAAAGCAGCAGGAGCACAATGCGAGATATCGTTGACGATTTCGCATCGCAATTGTCGCGACCGTTTTGCACTGGTAAAGACAGTGTCGTCAAAAGTTGCATTGGCACAATGTTGAACAATCGGGGCAATCGGGTGTGTCTGTTCGCGACGAACAAACTCCAAACACAATGGAGATCGCTGAAAATGCATTGTAAATGCCTTTTCAGTATCAAATGATTTGCGACGGCTCATGCAATGTGGGTTGTAGCATACAAACAGAGACAACATGAGGCTGTTGTTTGCTTTTGACATGACTTGTATTGTGTTGAATACGTAGTCTTGGTTGGATGCAAACAAAAATGTGCGTGCGTGCTTGCTAAAGAATCCATGTGGCACAACAAACAGCTGTCTTCAAAAGAATACCACTCAGATTGGTAAGCGATAGCCAACCAAGCAAACACACAGACACGGACGATTATTAGAAACTGATTATGCACACTAATAAACTGGGAAGACTTGTCTGAGCGCGCACTTATGTAAGAAAGTTTAACCTCGTTTATCCGTACTGGTATTAATAAAACCTACAAAAATGACTATTCGTATTTGTAGACTTAATTGTGTACAGAAAAGTATGTTTGTTGAAAGTCACAGAGAACAACTACTGCTCATTTACTTTTACATACGCGTTTTTTTTATACAGGTATATGAATTATTTTAATAGTAGGTATACGTAGTGTCTGATATGTACTTTGAGCAACCAAATATGAATTTGTTATGAATTGTACGAATTCAAATATTCATAAATACTGCATTAATTCATTTTTGGGTCCTTAGATGAATGGCTCTGGCCTTGGAAAGTCTCGCAAGTGATTGCATGCCACCATGCTGCATATTCAGCACAATTCCTTTGCCAAGCTTGATGCTGACGAGTCAAGAACCATCATCATACATCGGCGCAAGAGGCGGTGTTAATCTTATCAATATTTTTTGTGACATCGACAAAATCTTACAACCCAAGGATTGGTCTTATGATCTTATGTCTTTTCATGTCACCAGCATTAGCATCTTCCTATTTGGCCTCAAAATGACACTATGAAGTTAGACTTGGCAAACTCTGAAAGTGTTGTGACATTGAGAAGAAGGGATTATGATCTCCAGGCTGCCGGCATGCATTTGGAGCATGTGAGTCCAAGGGACATTAGAACTTGATGGACAAGTGCTCACGGGAGTGGCTGGCACAGCATTGGCACACAATCATATTGCACATTTTTGAATTCACAGGGATTTGGAAGTTTTTAGATGAAAAACCTTCTTTTTGATATAGCTGCTGTTACCTTTCAAATGTGCCAGCAATTACATTCCCCAAAAAGCGCGAGTTTTGATTTCTCTTGCTATTGTCCAAAATCATTGGCACCTTGCTTGGGAGTTGTTTCTGGGTCCTCACGCCTCACATGTAAAAGCAAGAAGACTTGGCATATTGAAGTACTGTACTCCGAGATCAGTACCAGTGTACAAGTACCAGTACATGCTGTTTTGCGATGGTGTTCGTTCGAAGATTCATGGTTCTGATCTCGGGCTTTCAACGGGATCCAGTAGACCTCTCACATGCAAATGCCACCTCTATGTAACTCAAACGAAATTGCAATCCTCTACGGGCACTGCGGTGGGCGACACTGGTTATCTGTCAAGACACGCGCGCTCAGTGCTTCAGCGCTGCAGCCTTGATTCGGACCGGTACTCACATTTCCTCGATGATCCTCGTGGTCGATCCACAGCGAACGAAATTACGCCATTTGACTACGGATATCATACGCCGTGTATGCATACAAGACCCGATACTTGAACTTGCACAACTTCGCACATGAACCTCGTACCAGAGGAGTTGTAGTACAGTAGTACAAGGTATACTACGAGTACTAGTGACACACACACACCACACACGACCACAATCCGAAGTGGATAGAGGTAATCTTACCCTCTCATCGAGATAGACCAGAGCTGGCCCAAGGGGAGAACATTCTCATAGAGTTGTAGTACAGCTGACGTTGCGACAAAAGAAATAGACCAAGAAGAGAGCTGCCTCGCACACAACATCAGTTGATACCCAACTTGCACTAAGTTAAAATGAAGTTTGGTCAACATTTGCGAGAGAACATTGCTGCCGAGTATGGCCCAGAGCCGTACATCGCATATGATAGTCTCGATAGTATGATTCGAGAGCTTTCCAAGGAAGCACCTTCGAGGTAAGAGAGCCTGTGCCGTGCGATGCTGGATTGATCAGGATCGTAACAGGAAATAGCCCAAGTTCCTTGCCACGCACATACTATACATCAGCGGATGGATGACATTGGAAAGGCTGAGTCGTCGGAGCACCACTTTGCGAGTGTGAATGCGTGGTACTGCCATTGACTTGTCTCTGTATCGTTTACGCATGTACACCATCGATACATTATAAATTCGCAGCAATGCGTCATGCCTTTGTGTGAATCTCAGATCCTTCTTCATCCTAACCCCTTCTCTCCTTCACAGCGTTGACTTGAGCCAACGTCAGGTATCTCTCACCATGCCCCCACCTACGAACGCGCATGGTGTATCTCATGAAGGCGCAACTGTTACAGAAGAAGTATTCCTCAAAACCATGGACGATCAAATGTTCAAAGTAGAAAAGTTCACCCTTGAACAGGTCACACTCCTCCGCACCAAACTCAAGGCTGTCGAAAAGTCTGTTGACAAGATTGGCAACACAGTAGATATCGACACGCTCGCCGCCGAAACTGACGAAATTGCCGAACAGTTTCTGAGACTCGAAAAGTACGTCAACATTAACTTTATGGGCTTTCACAAGATCCTCAAGAAGCATGACAAGCACGTTCCTGGGAATCCCATCAAGGCCTTTTATGTGGCCCGCATGCACGGTCAAGCCTGGGTCCGAGGAGACTATTCCGACGTGGTGGTGCGATTGTCGAGCATCTATTCGACACTCCGCAACGACAAACCCTCGCAGGAGAGCGAGGATGCGTCCCAATCATTCCTGCGGTCCACCACCAAGTATTGGATCAAAACAGAAGATGTGTCGCGAGTCAAATACGCGATCTTGAGACATTTGCCCGTCTTTTGCAGAAGACGTCGACGGGAGAATCGGACTCGCAAATGACCAACAGGTAAGGATGAGAGGGGGTCGGCGATGTGAACAAACGTGATTGTTTTGGGTGTCTGCACGAAACTCACCAAATCTTCTTTCCTACCATTTCACTCGATGCACTATTCGCACCACTTACTTATAGTGTCTACTTGGACAACGATCAGCTCGAACTTTATCATGGTCGACTAGATAAGTCACCTGGTGCCATCGCCCTACGTTTGCGATGGTATGGGGCAGGTGACCCAAGGTTAGTCTTCTGCGAGCGCAAGACTCATCGTGAAAAGTGGACCGGTGAAGTTTCCGTCAAGGAACGATTTACAGTGAGTACTTGGCTTGCATCGTTCACATGCTGCGAGGAGACGACAATCACGAAACATCATCATACCTCAGGTCGCTAACTTTCTTTTTGTTCGTTCCTTTCCTAAGATTGACGAAAGTGAAGTTCAATCAGTCATGACTAATACGTACCCGATTGAAGATAAAAGGAGGAAAATGATGCAAAACGGGAAATCACAAAAGGAAGCCGACGAATGGGAAACCCTTGTGCGCGAATGCACTCAAGTTATCAGCTCCAAACAATTGGTTCCCACGATGCGCACTCAGTACATGCGCACTGCCTTTCAGATTCCCTTCGATGCGACTGTCCGTGTCAGTCTCGACACAAACTTGTGTATGATCTCAGAACGCGGGTATAATCTCGATAATATGAAGAACTGGCATCGTGACCCATCGGAGGTTCTCGCCCGTAATGAAATTACTCGTTTTCCGCATGCTGTGTTGGAAGTCAAATTGGAACTCAAGGGAGAAAACTTGACCCCACCCAAGTGGGTCACGGACTTGCAGAACAGCGGCATGCTTTATGAAGTGCACAAATTCTCCAAGTTCATTCACGGCTGCGCCGTGTTGTTGCCAGAAGATGTTCGATCTGTGCCATACTGGGTTGACGATGCCAGCATTCGGGACTCGATCATCGCTTCAGAGGGCAGCGCATTCTGGTTGATGAAGACGAAGGTGCTGGTCCCGGTGCAACACAAGTGTATTCGCACTTACTGCCATTTGGCAATACGACTGAAAATCGCAAGGATACAGCGCTGGGTTGAACTTTAATTCGGCGGCTGTGAGTGCTGGATTTGTTCATCCCGAAACGGCTGGCAATTACGGTGTCAACTTTTACAATGAAGATGACCTTGAAGATGGCGATATTTTCCGAGAAACTGCTGCAGATGATTGCTTTGGCGATGACACATGTTTGGGGTGGGTCTTTCCATTTTGTTCTCGCAGCAACATGTTTACCGAGACAACCATTGCACCGACATCGGTTCAAAAGATAGAACCCAAGTATTCTTCGCCAACGAACGCACATTCCTACACTGGCTACACCACGGCATTGTGTTGGCTTCCGTCGCCTCGGGTATTTTAGCCTTCTCGAGCGAGGATGAACATCAAGCCTGGTCACACTGGTACGCCATGATAATCCTCGCGCTCGCGTTAATATTTTGCATGTACGCTCTTCATATTTTCTTGTGGCGTGCCGAGCGCATCAAGACTCGCATCCCGGGTCGATGGGATGATCCACGCGGTCCGCTTGTTTTGGGAGGTGTCTTGGCGCTCGTGTTGACTATTAACTTTGTGGTGAAGGTATACTACATTGCAACGTACAACTACTCGGGCGAAGAACTGTAAAACGATGGCGGGTACGTGAAATGCGAGTGGACGAAGCTGATAACTACTAGATTATGAACGGCATAAAACAACTTATCCTTTATGTGTATGTAAATGCGGAACCAACCTCTTGAATGCGACTTGACATCGACCTATCCATACTTCCGTCGTTTATCACGTAGGTCATGAGGGTCTGGAGTCTGGAGTGTGTGGCGAGGTGGAAGGTACCAGTATCAACGTATGAACGAGTCTATCATACTATGGGTCACGGGTAGTGCTATGGTACTGTACGCTACAGTACTTGGAATACTGGACACGGTAGTGTAGTACTTGTGTGCAGTATAGTACTCCAGTATTTTTCTTCCAAAGTCCTCTGTCGGTAGTACCTGGTACTAGTACCAGTATTTTCATAGTTAACTGTGGTCTTGGGTTCACTGTATTACTACCGGAAGAACTACTATAGTATTGTACTACTGTCGGAGTACAAGGAGGTCCTGTGTCCTGTGAGTGTGTACGTGGTAGGTGGTCTTTCTCTCTTCTCGGTCCCCCCAGCGTACGTTTCGTGGAATCATCCAGAGCCGCTCGTCGTGGCATCGCATGATGTGTGAGGTGAACGGCAAACCGCAACAACGGGAACTCATCGAGAGGGTAGAATTGAAGCCATCAACAGTATATCTTTTTAGCATACCTTGATAGTGTGCCGAGTATAAAATAGACAAACAAATTTTCTTGACGACGTCGGAGCTAATATCTGAAACTTCAAAGGCTCAAAGCAATCAAAATGACTGACGAACAAGAGCGTGTTGACCCTGATGTCGAGGAAAGTGACGACGACGATGATGATGACGATGACGAAGTCGAGAAAAAGACTGAGGAAATCACAGACTTATCGAATTCTGATGTTTGCACGAAATATCAAGAAGCCAGTAAGATTGTAAATCTTACGTTGGAAGGCTTGGTAAAACAATGCATCCCTGGTGCCAAGGTTGTTGATCTGTGCATCTTTGGCTCTAGCGTTATGGAAGCCGCCGCCGGCAAGCTCTACACCAAGAAAGTGAACGGAGTGTTGATGGATCGAGGTGTCGCCTTCCCCGTCTGCATCAGTGTCAACGACATTGTTTGCAATCATTCACCACTGCTCTCGGAAGAAATTGAGCCTCTCAAGGTTGGAGATGTTGTCAAGATTGATCTCGGTTGTCATTTGGATGGATACATTGCTGTTGCTGCACACACGGTCGTGGTCGCCGATGGTGATGCCCTCCAACCCCTGCCGAGGAAGTCGGAAATGTTGCTGTCGCTGCCTACAACGCGATGCTCGTCGCGGCCCACTCCATTGCTGCGGGAAGACCAATACGGATGTCACCAAGGCTGTGGAGCGCGTTGCGATGCATTATGGGGTGAAACCCATCTCATCTGTCAGAATGCACCAAATGAAACGTTACGTACTGGACGGTGTCAAGGAAATCTCACTCAAGGAACCAACTCCGGAAGACTTGGAAGAAGGGGAAGAGAAACTTGCGTCCTGCACATTTGAGCAGAATGAGGTATATGCCGTTGATGTTGCCATGTCCACTGGTGACGGCAAGGCCAAGCCCGGTGAAATGCGAACAACTGTCTTCAAGCGCAACGTCGAAACCAATTACAAACTCAAGATGAAGTCGTCGCGCACTGTCCTTTCCGAAGTGGATAAGAAATTCCCTACGCTACCCTTCACTCTCCGCCATTTCGAGGATGAGAAGCAAGCCAAGATGGGAATTGCCGAGTGTATCCTTCACAATTTGGTGACCCCCTACCCTTCTCTTCACGAACATTCGGGCAAGGTGGCGCATTTCAAGTGCACCGTCCTGTTGTTGCCCTCGGGAACTACGCGCGTGACCGGATTGGACCTCCCCGCCTACTTTACCACCACCAAAGAACCCGATGAGGCAACTGCAGCTGTCTTGAAGGAACTGGCGGATGCAGCAGATAAGAAGGCGAAAAAGAAGGCGGCAAAAAAGAAGAAGGGAAAGAAGACTGAAAATTGAAGGCAGACTTGCAAGCGTCTGAAAGCGTAGCAGATTTGTAGAAGGATGGAAAGGAGAAAAGAGGGAAGGAATTGAAAGATGATGGCAATATGGAGGCAGGGACGACCGAAACGGTGCGCTACTTGACTTCGTAATTCTAAACTAGAGTGAAAGGTGACAGGGAAGCTTTTATTGTACTACAGTACGATGCGCTACATAGTTTCTGCAGTCGCAACGCCGCATCAGCTGTTTTCGTCCGCAGTACCGTCTGTCACAGTACAATACTATTTTATGTGCCACTACGCATACATAGTACTACAGTAGACCAGTTGTCTGTCGGGTCAGTGTGTGTATTGATAGGATGAGGTACAGTACCTGCTACGGTACTACCGGTAGTGCTGTAGGCTCCTCTACAGCTAGTACTGGTAGTGGCATATGCATGTCTGACAGCTCTTCTGCCGTTTTGTCAGGTCTGTCAGTATGACATGGAGCTGCGCGCCGAATTCCCTGACAGAGTCAAGAATCAACATGAGAATCTCTGTGAAGTCTGAAGAATCCTCCCATCTATCTCGAAATTACTACACCGGCAACCAGCATGTTGTATTAAATCTTTAGATTGGTAGCACCCAAGAGCTCGACCCGTCGATCACGCACAGATTGCGCCATGCCAATCCGCATCGCAAGGAACCAACACGAACATGAACAAGAAGTTCATGTAACATCCAACCTGTCTGAATTTGTTCAGCATGAAATCCATTGTTTGTCCCTCACATTCTCCGAAGCAAAGCCAATGGAAACCTTCGCACTTTCCTACATATTCGGACATGTTAAGATAATTCATCGGATAAGGCTTCAAAATGGAACTTGCGAAACCCTGGACAAGTTTCTGCAATGGTGGCATAGCCATCATTTGAAACTATCCGCGCCATTGGTACACGAATTAGAGCTCTGTGACCAGGTGGAATGGGATACGACTGAAACGTTTTGGTTGAATAGCATATGGATGGAACAGCATCATGTGGATCAAGAACCAAGGACACTTAAAGCACTGACCATTGGTCAAGCTGCGCGGTTTGATATCTCGGGCTTGAAAATCACCCATCTCGAGACACTGGAAATTCCGCTGAGATCCGACATCACAACGTACTCTTTGGCACAAGCTCTGCACGAGGGCTGCAATTTGCAAGCTTTGTCAATTGTTGATTTTTATATGGAACACCAGATGCCGGAAGTACTGGAGTACTTTTCCATCCAACTGCGAAAGCTACGCAATTTGAAAACACTGCAATTACATGTTAGGGACGCTTCCCCCATCAATGTGCAGCACCTTGCTGCGGCAATACCGCTATCAGTCCAAAAGCTTAAAATTAATTGGCACCTGCACGAGTCTGATGGTCTGCTTCCGCTGGATGCATTGTCCCGCATGACGCAGGCTCCTGTCATGGCGACGTTGCAAGTTTTGGAATTGGAATTGCTTGGAGGTCGCTCCTGCATTGATTCAAGCCAAGTGTGTTTATGGACTTGCTAGTCCAAATGCTGCAACCGTGTCGCATGTTGCAGCGCTTGAGAGTGAAATCGATCGGGAAACTCGCCAAACCGTTGGCTCTGTACCCAGTGTTGACGCTTATGTCAACGTGGACGACACTTCAAGAAGTTGTGTTGGATTTTCCACTAATCCTGGATGATTCATGCTCGCAAGTTATCTATCAAACCCTGCAACGCAACAACAGTCTTACGGAATTCGATGTCGTTGGCGAACGACCCAGTCGATTCTCCTCCGGCCGCCTTCACTACCTTCGATTGAATCGATTGCGTTTTTCAACTATATTGTTGATCCAGGACAAGATTCCCCTCGCACTTTGGCCTCACGTGCTGGAGAAGGCTTCCAATTGGCATTCCGTTATCTTTGAACTGTTCCAACAAAAGAATGATTTATTGTTGTCCAGTGCTGGTTAGAGGTCGTGAACAAAAAATGCGAAGCATGTTTGTTGTGACGTTTGTTCGAAGCCGTATCACTCAACGAGTACGGGCCCTTAGGTTGGATGTATCTTGGAAACGATAGTGGAGCAGCAATATGATGCCTTTCGCATTGCATTGGCATCCTATGCTGCTTTGGAATCAACATGATGCTCCTTGATGGCATGACTCGACGTCCTCAAGCGGTACAGGTTGACATCTCTGGCATGTTCGTACCTTGTTACAAATCAGATCAAGTCTGAACTTCTCGTGAATAAGTTGGTGCTAGCCCTTCAGAAGGACCACCAGAGATAGAAATCTGACTGTATTTGCCTCAGCGTGCGAGAAACCCAAGTATTCCTGCTCGCTTTCATTGCAGAGGATATTCCGAAACTCACCAACACAATGTAAGATAAAGCGAATGGTTTTTCGTCAGTATTCGCATCCACATCCTCTCCCAAAGTTACTCAAAACGTTTTCTTTGCTCGAAGCATCTGCGCCGACAACGCACGAATTCGCAACACCTTGTCACCATCCCCAGTATGCCATCCGCATGCAAGCGTATAAACTAGAGAATATGAAAGCGAATGCACTTCGCATTATGCATTATGCACCATTCACCCCTCCTTTAGTCATTCGAATCATCTAACGATGGGACAAAGTCGAGGTGGTTTCAAGTTGTGGTTTTGCGGACGCTGTGCTTACCAATTTAAATTGAGATTAGTATTGATCGAACGAGGTTGGTGTTTCCTACTGGTATCAATGTCACATTTCAATGCCACTCATGGCGAATCCCAGTAATCTCGTGGTCTGGAATCGACTTCACCAATTCCACAAGTATTACTTGACAAGAGGAGGCACACCATCATTCAAATGGGAGTTTGTCACGAGTTGTATACGTAGACAGTTTCCCGCTGGCGATGCGGAGTATCAAGCTCAACCATTGTGCGTCGCCAAGGAATGTGGAAGCGACCATGCCACCGCACCTTGACACCTCACGCCCTCCCCAACCCAGAAGACATCTCACATTACTGTTCTACGTTTATCATATGCTTTCGTCGTGAAAATACTTGCTCACAATCTCCCAAATTGGTGCTGACGCAACGTTGTGCAACAGCGCTTCGATGGCTTCCTTTTGCTGAGTGGAATAAAACGAATGATATGTTTGAATCTCATACGGAGTAACACCCTCCCATGATGCTGCTGGTATCTGCAGAAATGATAAGAGCGCATCCACGGTTCCTTTCCAGTCTAGATCGTAGTCTTCATACCTCAGCAGATGCATCGGAATATTCATGTTCTGAGCTGTCGTCCATGCCAAATTGTGCCATTGAATGTATTTGAAAAATTCGGCATGACACGGAACATCTTTCCACAACAGCAACAATGGTGGGTCTAACCATGGAGTATGAGATTCGTGCATCTCGTACGCAGTGTCCATTTTGGCACACCATTCCTGAAAGCCCGTCGCGTTATTGTCAAAGCCCTTGTCACTCGAATGCCGTCGAGACAAATGGAAACGCGACACGACATTGTCCAGTGGGTTTCGTATCAAATGGACCGCTCGAGACACAATGTTTTGTTTGTAAATGCCTTCCTTGCTCCATGTTGAATTGAAGTATCTACGTCCGGACTGACAGGAGCGTTGGAATGTGCGAGGTGTTTCGAGGTACCCGTCAGGACCGCAATGGACGCAGCGAGATCCACAGTGAGTTTTTGTGAGAATAAAGTGCTTTGGTAATTCTTGGAAGACGTTTGCTCGAAAAGGACCGCGGGTCCAGTCTTGATGTACAAGAATGCTTGAATCGTTGATCAAGTGTTCGTGGCCATAGTTTGTCGCCGTCGATAGATTGGATATCTCTCGGACTATGCGCAACGTGTACGATGTGCCGGAATTCGGCCAAGACATTAGCCATGCAACACGTGGAAAGGGTACATCTACGTCTTGCAACTCGTCATGGCGAACACGAACGACGGGTTCTTGATTATAGCAAGAATTCGCTGGAAAAGACACGTCCGAAAGCAAAGTGGATATGGTGGCAACCCAAACAACCAAAGACAAGGCAGCCAGACTTGGAAGGCGTCTTCTAGCTGAGTCATCTGTTGCCAATACCCTCATCATGGCTCCGATAGTACATGCATATCAAAAGGATAAGTAAGGTTGTAACTTCCGATGGGTGGCATAAAAAGTGTGTTGTGAAATAGCTCCAATGCGGCGGTTCGAGTTCACACGTTCACACGGTGCTGGACGGAATCTCGCCACACACATGCAATATGCACAGGTGTGTTTAATTAAGGCGATCCGGCCGGCGCGCACCGCGCACCTCAAGAAGTCGCAGGGGTCAGAGCGTAGGAAGTTAACGAGTTACTGTAGAAGAATACAACGGTACATTACGACAGTACGTTACAGTAGCATCTCGATGGTACAGTGTGGGTCTCTCACAGTAATACGATAGGCTATTACTACTGTCATACTATTTTTTCACGTTCGACTTCAACGCTTGTATGTTGACCTCGTAGATCGTACGTTATGCATATGTCACACGGCGCGATTTTTAGGTGTCTACGTAGTAGTATGATACGGTACAAGTACTTGTACTACGTGTAGAGTCTCTAATCTCTACCACCGATTTGATACACGCATCACGCATCCAAAATGATTCTCCAGTAACAATTTTCATACACAATATAGAAATTGTATGCAAACATAAATCAGGCCTTGTCCCGGTGTTCCAGAGTGTTGAAGATGTGGAAGTCGATCTGACAGCTCTATGGCTTGTGGCATGAACCGTGTTGGCCTTCATTATCTGTTCATTTGCTTCCTTTGTGGATCCTTCATCGATTCTCGTTGGAAAGCACTCAGAGGTCGGAGCAAATGCCTTGCAAATATAGTTTCACATGCTGATACCGACGTGTCGGTTGCCACCCTGGTCAAAGAGTTCAAGCTTGCTCTTACTGAAGCGATGGTGCGATCAGTAGATTCCTGCCAGGAACTTCGTCAAGCCCTCAACCAGATGGATTTATACGAGTGGACCAGATCGATGGGGAAAGTACCAAGAATGCAGGCAACTTTGGAGCGCCATCCCTATCTCCTAGCGCAAGCCTTGAAATCGGAACGATTGCGTACCACCAAGTTTCTCCTCACAACTAGAGCATGTATCACTGAGGATCAGTTTCGAAAGAAGTTTTCGAAAGAATGCTTGTCGCGCAAACGTGTTCGACAGCTTTTGTTCTTCCTTGAATCCACGTTCAACTTCTCCGCTGAGGAAATCAACAAGATCGTCTTGTCCCAGCCAAAATTGTTTTCCTACAAAATTCAACGTTTCGAAGAAGTTGTCAACTATTTGCTTCCACTCGTGGATGTCCGAGCCATGGTCAAACGTTGGCCCACCATCCTAACATACAGCGTTCCAGGACGTATCCAACCCGGCGTCACCTTTCTTCAGTCGCTCGGCGGCACTCGTTGGGAGCGAGTTCTCCTGAAATACCCACAGGTCTTGACGCATTCCGTAGAAACCGTTCTGAAACCCAAACTGGCGTATCTGGAAGAATTTCTTGACATTCCAACAGCCAAGCAGCTTGTGACCCATTATCCTCCTTTGTTATGGTTGTCGACCGATTTGTTGGAACTCAAGTTTGCCTTCGTACAGGACTCCCTAGATCTTACCAGAGAAGAGACGGAATCGGTGATTGAAACCTATCCTCAAATTATGGGATTATCGATAGAGGACAACCTCCGACCAACGATTTCATTTCTGCAGACCCATCTATCGGCGGATCAATTGCGAGATTTTGTCCTCTACCAACCAGCACTCCTAGCCTACAGTCTCACCAAGCGCATTCGACCCCGGTTGGAGCAAATGGACGAGCTGGATATTTCCTTTGCGTACGCTCCCGCATATCTCATGAGTATGACTGATTCCAAATTCCAAGAATGGTAAGTTTCCAAATCAGTGTGTCTTCACCCTCACCAGCGGTATCCCTTGTTTCCTCATGTACCCACCTTCTGACTCACTCAACTTTGTATCCCAACATATCAGGCTCACGATGCAGTCTTCGTCATGGTCTTTAACGTCGAGAAAGGGGTAGTGAAAGCGTTGGTGGTTTAATGGCGCGCCGAACCTCTCTTCGAAATGCAACTCCCTTGTGCCATTCCAAGAAATATGAGTAGTGCTGGAACATCCTCGATTCCATCATTGTGACGCTCATGCTTTTAACTCGTGTCGTAATACAAAGTCATATAGTTCCCTCTTATTATCATTATTTCCCTAATTGATCAAGTCGCAACACCCTGGAACAGCATCACACCTTACCCGAGGTGACACAGTCAAATTCTGCAAGTCAAAGAAAAGGCCTTGACTTTTCGAATCGCACAATGCCTTGGAAATGGTTCCACTGAAATCATTTCCATTCAATATCAATTCATCTGGCGCGAAGTAGTAGAATAAAACGAAAAAATGCGAGTGAGAGTGAGTGCAAGGACGATGGCACGCTACAGCGTGGAGTAAAGACACTTACTCAGATAACTCAAAGACTCGAGCGCTGCAATGGGTAGCGGACCTGTCATTCGATTGTTTGCAAGGTATACTCTCCGCAATGTGTTATTCAGCTTTCCGATGGAACTCGAGAGCTGCCCAGTGAGTTGATTGTCCTCGCAGCGGAAATCGACCATGCTGGGCAAGGAGTAAAATGCGGACGGGATTGACCCCCTTCAATGAGTTGGATCCAAGACGAAGTTCTTCAAGGCCTGGTAACTGGCCGACTTGAAAGCCTAAAGAACCCGAAAGTGAGTTGTTTTGAAGGCGGATACGAGTCAACGACGACGCGAGGTAGAGTTCACTAGGAATGGCGCCGGTAAGCCTGTTGTCGAAAAGCTCCAAGTATGCTGCGAAATTCGAAACAAGCGTTTGTAAGCATCAAGTTGCTTTTGACCAGCAAGCATAGAAACACGTGACCAACTTACTCAACATGGAGAGCCTTCCAATTTCGGATGGGATCTTTCCCTTCAAAATGTTTTCACCGAGATCGAGAGTTTGAAGCGGTAAATTTCCAACAAGCGTTGGGATGGTTCCCGTGAGCATATTTTCTCCCAAAATGAATCGTTCCCAGAAGAGAGGCTCCAATCAACAATTCGGTTGGAATCGTTCCTTCGAGCTTACAATCAAACATGAATAATGCCTGCAGCTTCGTCAATTTCCCCAGGAAGGTCGGCAAGGTACCCTTCAATTCGTCGCGTTGAATGATAATGGCTCTAAGTTCCGAAAGCTGGACAATCTCTTCCGGAAGGTTACCATTCAAACCGTTACCCAGCTGTCGAGCAAAGAAGATGGCATCGACGACATTGTTCGAAAGGTCACAATCTACACCCAACCAATCACACTCGTTTTCAGTGCCCAACAGCCAAGGTCGGTCGTCAATGTCACCACCACATAACGGATCCGTGCGTCCACATTGAATCCAATCGTCACCACCGAGAGCAAAGTAGAACACGGCCAGAGCGTATCGCTGAATGCCACGAGCGGAACCAACATCAAGTTGAAGTTCATCTTCGTCCGAGACCCACACCGCGGCCCGATATTGAGGAGACGTTCGATTCGTCAACGCCTCCGGAGACGAAATTTGCTGCAGTGCGCCCAACCAAGCATCCAGACGAGTCGTCGTGGGGGCTGAGGACGGCGCCATGGAGGGGATATCCGAGGGGACACTGGTCGGCACAGCAATGGGAGCCGGCATCGGCTTTCCAACAGTCAAGACGACCGCCGTGACAATCCCGGCGGCCAGAGCGAAGAATAAAAGAATTCCGAAACACATGTATCGACGGAAACGCCTTTGTTCGTAACGCTCTTGTTCCTCATCACTCATAACCACAGCCACGCCAAAGGCATCGACAACGCCTTGGTCGGCCACGAAAGCTTCAATTCTATTTGCTTCTTCATCCCCAGAAAATGCTTCAGAAGCGGGAGCCGACTCTTGAATTGTGCGACTTCCTTGATGCTGACTGCTTGGTTCCGAGCGAAGGTCATTGTCAAGGGCGGCTGGTGTGCTCGGCAACGCATCCCCGAATCCATCGTGACGAGTGTCAGGGCCAGGTCGATCATCTGGCTGAGACGCTGCCGCTTTCTTCTGTTGGTTAAAGTATTCGTCGTCACCATACTCATCACGAAAGTCACTTTCATCAAGGTCACCTAGTGGAGACCCTAGCGACGCAGCAGCAGCTGCCTTTCCTCTAGCGGAAGCGCTTGACGTTGATGATGCCAACGAGGATGGCTGTGCCCGACGCTTGGCAACAATTTCATCTTCCAGTTCGCTCATTGAGGAGCGTTGCGTCGAATCGGCACGCATGCTGTTCGATAACGGAGTCGGTTCAGAGACGTAGGAACGTGACCGCGTCTTGGCAACGACATCATCCTCCATTTGTTGAAGACGAGATGGAGAACGACTCGAAGTACTGTCTGCTCTGGAGCCTTGCGTCTTGGCAGCAACGCCTTGTTCGAGGTTCCGAAGCGACGATCTAGAGGTGCGACCACCAGCGCTGGCAGAAGCTTCTTTACCTTGTTGAGAACCTCCTCGAGCTGCCCTCGCTCCAATATTCCGTTGGGAAAGGTCTTGTCCTTGTAGTGCTCCCACCGCAGTGGCAGGACCTGACGAACGTGCTCGATTCTTGATCATGAGGTCGGCCTCGAGTTGATTGAGTCCTGAAGCGCGAGCTGTACCGGAAGCCATTGTCGACGACATGGGTCTCGACTGAACAACACGCCCAACACCAGCGACAGTACCACTCTGGCGAGCCGCTGACGCTCGAGATTTTGCCAACACATCTTGTTCCATCTGATTGAGGGTGTCAGTCTGTGGAAAGGCCGCTGACTTCTTACCATCTTCAGCGCGAGAGGATGTGCGACGTGGAGGAGCATCAAAGGAAGGGAAGAGCGTATCAACTGCAGAAGCTAGACCTTCGCCGTCGTTGGAAGGTTCAGATCTGTTTGATCTGTCTTTTTTCTTCTTCGATTTCGAGCTACCATCCTTCTTTGGTCTGCCAGGATTTGAGTCCATGCTGCTTGTGAATTAGAGACGAAAAACTTTGTCGTACTTGCTCTCGACAATCGATTAAATGGATACGGCGGGCAGATGCATCAAGAACAGAGACGGGAATTTCAAACCCAGCCCACCCAAACCCACGGCCCACCCAAACCCATTGGGTTAAGGGTGGGTTTTGGGTGAGCTCAGGATTTCATGGGTGGGTCTGGGTGGGCCGGCAAATCATAGCAAAAAATGACAGTAGATGTTTGCTACCGGTAGTAGTAGAACCATCTACTCCAGTACTAACTACTGGGTTTGGGTGGGTTTGGGTAGGTCTTGGTGGATCGTATGGGTTCTGGGTGGTTTTGGGCTGGTACTTCCGTGAGCGTAGCTTTACGTGGGTACCCATGGGTTTGATATTTTCAGAAATTCCCGTCTCTGATCAAGAAGCAAAATTGGCAGCAGGTGTTTGTCGACGTGATTTCTCAGGACTGCCATGACTCTGGTGTGCACGGCGGAGGGCAAGGATGACCTAAACCGATTGAATTTTGCACATACGGCAAACATGCTCACACTTTCGTACAGTACATAAAACCAGGTCCGTGACCTAGGTGCATCTGCGTGCAAGGCATAATCAAACGTTGGATGCCTGATGACTGATGACTGATGAATGATGAAGTACGAAATGACTTCTGTAGTGCTCTACTCTAGAGTATGATATAACATATAACACATAAGCAACTACTAGTTTAAGCACAATAGTGGGTTGAAAAATAAAAATTGACACCTAAAATCCCTCGTATGACACTCAAACGGGTATCAATCGATGCGCAATTTCATAACGGATCGACTGGTCTACGAATATTGGAGATCCGAGCGTTTTTCGAGAAGTTATGTTTAGTCGAAAATTTCGGGTACCAATATTTTTTAACATAGTAATGGGACGACCTAGCTTTGCCCGTGTTGTCAAAGCAAAAAAATCCTGAAAACAATTGGTGGCATCAAAGATGATGCAAATGAAGGCAACAACAATGGTAAAATTGAGTCCATTTGCCAAATATTACTCCCTAAAACAATCATCTAGATGACTGCAATTCTAAAATGCGTTATTGGAAGGTGTGTACGTTGTTCACTTGCGATCCAGAGTATACAAGAAATGCCTCACGGTACCAATCGAGGAACTCCTCCCCATTCAATCAAAAGGATCCACAACCAAACCTCATACCTGATCCTTCAATCATCAAACTTCCAAAAGGCATTGCAACTCGGTGAAAAACGACCTCCTCTTAATGGTCGGCATCACCCTTACTCAACAGAATGAGGTTCGGCCGGTAGTCTGCGCTTCCCATGGCCAGGTCTTTTCCGACGACGACGATGAGCGGTCCACAGTTGGTACAAATGACTACTCATGCATGCCATTTCCTCGTCCTCCAGCATGACCACCACAGAATGAGCTGCTCTCCACCGCAACCGAGTCACAACGCTCATCATCAGCGGTGACAAGGCGCGATGATAAACTGCGAAAAAAATAGCAGTACAAAATGTTAGTAGAAACACGTAAAAATTTCAGCGAAATTCGTTTGCAACTTGACATCAAAACTCACATCCAAGTGGCAGCTTCAGATGACAGTCTCAACATGAAACTCACCATTCTGACAACATCTTAATTCATGTACAGCTTCTGTTGTTGCCCTGCTTTGGATCATAAGTCATCATAATCCTTGTTTTGCCGAGCCTTCTGCTTGGTTGACGCATTCAACGTATGAGCAATTTTTCAGGAAAACTGTCAAGCTTGAACAAAAAATCCACGGACATCCGCTCGCCATATCTTTCGATAAACCATTGCTTCGTCGGAACACCCTACACAACATCTCTACCCAATACAGTTATCTTCCAGTTTGATAGGTGGCTAAAGAGAAGTCTTAGTGTATGAATACATCGATAACGGATGGAATCTGGAGTCGTCCCATTACTCCTGAAAACAATTCGTCCCGATACTGTGCTTAAACTAGTACCGATGCAGTCCCTAGTAGTAGTATGTGTGAAACGGAAATTGTAATTGTGTAATCCAACTTTCCATGGATTACCGTTAAAATGCAGAACATGATTAGACAACACACTTCTTTTATCTTCAGACAGTTTATAATTGAACTACTGCATTCGCCCCCGTCCTCACTTGGATAACGATTGACTCCGGGGGCGTTTGCAAAGTGAGTGACTCATGAGCTCGGCCACACAGGTCACGTGACACCGCTCGTGTAATGGGAGGACAGTACTTAAAGGTACAGTATCCGTCTTCACCTCCTCAGGTCATGCATACCAGCATGGATTCTTGGATCAACCGATCCGCATCTAAAACGGGTTGTTCTCCTGGAGTCTCCCGCCCTGTCCCGTCTCGTCGGAACACAGTCATCGGCCGAGATGGGGAGGACGGCAGAGGAGATATACCTGCGCGAAAGTGCAATTCCAGTGTCCTGGAATTCCTTCGACTCGCTCTTGATGCAGTTCAGAAGCTCCCAGTTAACGTCTTCTGGATCGCGCCAGAGCAAAGTCAACTTGAATTCAAAACCCCCGATACAGGGCAGTGACCAAAGCACAGCCCCCATCGGGAAGAGAAAGGGATGGTGGGTGGGGAAAAAGAAACTGCTTTGACGTTGCAAGACGATATCCTAGGATGTACGGTCCAGGGGTTAAAGTCTCCGCTTCGCCAAAGAGTGGACCATATAGATCCTGACCGATTCACCTGGATTACTAGATCAATCTAGTAACCGATTCCAGGTAAGGTCCGTCAATCTGACAACGTAGATAAACCATTCACTGGTGGCAAGATGCCACTTCCAGACATGGTCACTTCAGGATGTGTGATTTCGCGCCGACGGATGGCGTCTTTCTCGGTGACCCGGGAATGAGACATCTGACGAGCAATGAACCGCACAGTGTTAGTGACAGTGTACGTAATCTGAAGATAGCAAAGTGTCATTACCGTATATGTCTGATTGTCAACCGTCATCCATCTTGACCAGTTGGTGCGAGAAGGATTACCGTTAAAATGCAGAACATGATTCGACAACACACTTCTTTTATCTTCAGACAGTTTATAATTGAACTACTGCATTCGCCCCCGTCCTCACTTGGATAACGATTGACTCCGGGGGCGTTTGCAAAGTGAGTGACTCATGAGCTCGGCCACACAGGTCACGTGACACCGCTCGTGTAATGGGAGGACAGTACTTAAAGGTACAGTATCCGTCTTCACCTCCTCAGGTCATGCATACCAGCATGGATTCTTGGATCAACCGATCCGCATCTAAAACGGGTTGTTCTCCTGGAGTCTCCCGCCCTGTCCCGTCTCGTCGGAACACAGTCATCGGCCGAGATGGGGAGGACGGCAGAGGAGATATACCTGCGCGAAAGTGCAATTCCAGTGTCCTGGAATTCCTTCGACTCGCTCTTGATGCAGTTCAGAAGCTCCCAGTTAACGTCTTCTGGATCGCGCCAGAGCAAAGTCAACTTGAATTCAAAACCCCCAATACTTGAGAACACCCACACCTCAAATCTGTCAGAGGATTTTATTTTGATACCGACCTTCGTGAACGTCACAGGAGCTAACTGAGTATGCTGAACCATAGCTCAGCTGGGGTCAACAACCCTAACCAGGGAACCATCGGGCCATCAAATAAACGAACTCTGATGCTCGAGGTACAAGTCCCAGCCACTCATTTCACATTGCCGACGTGTATCTGATAAAAGAATCCTTCACCATTGCAATGTCAACGTAGTGTTGATCGATTGCGTGAGCTACCTTTCTGGCTCCGGCCGACTCCTTCTTTTTCCAACGGTTCACCACGTAACGATCTGCTTCCGAGACCTTCATAGATACAGCACGGGATTCCGATCCCCTTCTGAACGAGCGAAAGACATTAAACTTTTCAGAAAGATCCCCAATTCCCGTTACGTCCAACCCAAACAACTTGGAATTCTCTTCATATATCTCGACAATCAATTCCAAGAACGCTTCATTCATCTCTGCTGTTGTTGATTGAGTACCCTTGTCATTGACAAAGAGGGGACCGTCCACCCGACCTGACAACCGATGAACCGCCAGCGACAATTCGATCCATCTCTTAATTCGGATTCCCGATCCCGTGACTGCAACGGAAGTGAGGAGATGCTGCTTGCTGTGATGCTCACCCTTGAACCGCCCAAGCAAAGCCACCACCACTTCCGAACTGTCACTTTCGAAGAACCGTTTGATCCCCTCCAAATCTGCCATTAGACCTTCCGGGCTGCGTAGAGAAAGAACGAAGCAGATACAAAAATAAGTGCCAGCAAGAATCCATCTCTCCCGATCTGAAGCCGACTCTGCTTCCCGAGCCCTCTCCTCTGACTTCTCGAGCAACTTGTGCATAATCTTTACACTGACTGCTTGATTCGGTCTCCAATCCTGACCCATTCTCTTGCTGCAGCCCACCATGAAGCGCTGAAACCATAACGAGCCACAGGGATCAAAGGCAAGCCTCTGATAGTTGCCTCCTGAGTTATCGGCCAGAACCAGGCACTTCGAGTTTGCTTCTCCAGCCGCTCGCACCTGGTTTGAGAAGCACGCCCGAAATCTCCTGATGGTGTCCCATTGCTTATGTGTGTCAGAGTAACGTCCCGCACCCAGCGATGATACGATCATCTGAATAGCAACCTCGTAGCCGACGTGGTCGTCCTTCGGCAAGGGGCCTGGGTCCCTCGGTGACCCACGCATCCCCATGCTCTTTGAAATAGCCAAACCCTCCCTCATCTTTGCCGTATTCGCGTCCACCGTGGTCTTGGCTCGACTCCAAAAGGCGTCAAGGTTAATTCGACGTATGCATGCCAGAGCGTACCTGTCGCTGGCGTTACTTCTCTGGGGGACATGGTCGAAAAGTTTTCCAAAGATACAAAAGTCACACTCGAAAGAAACAAGTAAATCGTCTCCGTCTCTCGCCGTTCTGAATCTGGACGCATCCAACTTTCTCGGTGCCCACCCAGAAACCAGCCGATCCTCGTCACCAGAACCGACTCTTGGATTGTCTCCGGTAGCGATAAAGAAGTCTGGTTCCTCAGCTGAACGATAACAGCTTCCGCACCACATGTTCCGGCACTCCTCGGAGGTCGATACACAATGACCAAAGTTGGCGCAAAAGATTCCCTGCGTCCACTTCCGACTCTTGAAGCACTCGACGCAGTTCCCGACCCACTGCGTGCATCTTCGGGGTTCCACGGATCTGCCAGGGCCTGCAACTAATGAAGGGGAAGACGATACCAATGAGAAGAGGTTCATGCATATCAGACTGCCAACACGAAAAACCGATTGGGACCTCAAACACAATGTCCGCCGCACGATACAACTGCTTTACCCAAAGGGTTGTGCAGAGGCGAGGACAGACGAAAATGTGCGACGATTCCTGACGCTTTATGCGTGCTTTCCTCAGCTCCGAGATGGCTACCTCCGCCGCCATGGGAGCGGGAGCCCAAACAAAAGTCTTTCGAGATTCGAATAGAATAGGTCTCTCGAATCCATCTCTGTCGCGAGACCATTTCGAAATGTCGTGCCCCGTCTGAAACCATCCTGCCTCGTCCAGCAGCAATGTCTCTGAACCACTCCAACTCCGGATCCAGGGCACCAAATCCGTTGGAGACCTCTCGACCGCTGATAAATGAATAGGAATGTGAATGGTCATCGTATCACCCGCCATTACTCCTTGTCCCAGATATCCTCGGGAGACACCGTCCGTTCCTTGAGCTATCATTCGCGTACCTGCGACGTGGAAAACATTCACTTTGACTCCCACCTTTGAGGTCAGAGCAAAGAGACGGACTACCAAAGCTAACAACTTGGGAGAAGACGAGGAACCTTTTGCAGCACATGCTTCCACGGTAGAATTGTCTGTGAACATGAAGACCTCGGCGTTTGCCAAATGACCAAGGTCTGACTCCTCTTCCAGTGACTCCACAATGTTCGTAAACTCTTTCCAATTTGAAGACTCGGGGTCCTCGTCCGACCCCCACACTCCAATTCGAAAGTTGAATCCAGCTCCACACGTGAATGTAGCCCCAAGTCCCGTTCCTGAGGCATCACCGAATCCGTAGACTATCGTCAGCACGTTCTTGGAGCGTATGCTCACCTCAGGGACACAGGACGGGCCAAAGAGAACTTCCAATGCCTCTAGATCTGCCCTTAAGCTAGGGCTGGCCGTCACCTCTGATGGTGCATCGCCGCAGTCACTTCGCTCCAATTCTAAGTCCAATTCCTCGTCCGATATCTGACCGTTAGCATGCCGCGCGAATAGTAAAGCTTTCCACCTTTTCGGGGCAATCTTCCAATCGTCATCATTCCGGCCGCTCCGCCACGAATTCAAGGACAAGTAGAAGCCCTTTAGAAACGGAGATATGGTTTCAAATGTCATCGCCAAATGATTCATGAACCCAGTCTCCTTCTCCAACACCTTCCTCTCCAGCTTGGGTCGTCCCTCATCGGAATTCCTGACAGCTCGATTCAAGTCTTCCACTATCCTCCTTCCTTTATCCCACTTCTCCTGGGTCACTGACTTCGTGATCGAGGCATGACCAACCTTAAACACTGTCCCCGTCCAAGCGCCCGCGCTCGTCTGTGATGGGGGCCGAAACTTCCGAGGTGCATCTTGCATTCCCAAGTACTGGATGCGCCCCGCGAATTGTCGACGGACAGCCTGACACCTTTCCTTAGAACTTCCTGTGAGTCTCACATCATCAATAAACGTAACCACGTCCCCCGCTATGTACCCCATTTCCACTTCGGATTCTCGCTCCCGCCACTTCATGACTTTCGGAAAGGCTGGGTCGTATGACGGCATTCCTGGCAAATTAAGACGTATCCGATCGTAACCCATTGGGTTGGCTTTATCCGCAGGATTACCTCTCGCGAACTCCTCGCCCCAATAGTACTGTCTGACAGCATTGTATGGGCTTAGTCGCATGCCCATGAACAGCCTTGACCACCGCAGCGTAGTAGTGACTTTGATTTGTAGCCCTTCAACTTTGTTTGTCGGACTTGGGAGCGTATCCCTATTGTTCCATGGTCTTGGGATGTTCATACCTAACTTATCAACCGTTACCCCCGAGTAAGGCCGGATTTTGGGGTCCAAATTAAAGTTATGAAACATTTCCCCAAAGTCCATATCGGCCATCCATGTGGAGAAGCCCATTACCATAGCGGCCGCTTTTGCGGAAGGGAGAAAGAAGTTTGGGGCCCATAATGTCTCATTTAAACCTGACGAAGTACCGTCGAACACAACTCTGATATCGTCATCGCCCTTCGGGACTGCAAAGTAGTGGACAGTATTGGCCACGTGACCTGATTCCAGGTAATCCTTTTTCAACATGACGTCTAGCTTAGCGCCCACCATGACTCGCTGCGAGGCGTCCAAGGTTACGCCCCTTTTTCGACGACAGTTTGGAAGCGGAGCGGCGACAAACACCTGTATCCCATCACGCGCCGCTTCCCTCTGGGCGGCGCCATTCCATCGCCAAAAGAAGACCGCCGACCCACCCGTCCATTCCCACCACTCGCTGGACATAACCTGATTAAGCGCTCGTATCCCGCAGGATACGTCGCGAATGAGGCTGTCCGTGATGGTACCCCCCCCCTTTTCGTGAGCTTGCCTCACCAACTCGTTCCCGGACCTCGCCCGTTTTTGCCCGCACGACGCTGCCTTCCGATGCCGCCGGCCAGCCTGTAGTCGGTCAACGCAGTTTGAACCGTACGTTTCGCGCAAAAATGCAAAGAATGAGCGCGACAACGAGGATCGCCACCGACGGAGCCCCAAACGTTCGAATCCTCGGATCGAAGAGGGCGTAATTTCAGGGAAAACCAATGAAATTCGCAAGTTCCAGGGACGATAATCGACGGTGGCGTTGTCTGCCTTAACCGCTTTTTCAGCAATGTTGGTGTCGGCCCAGGCGCCAGAGAGCCACCGACTGATTGATGGCAACCAAGTGGGTGGATCAGAACCAAACAGAGGCGTAGCTGCCTCGGATGGACCGGACTCCCCCCGACGCTTCTTGACACGTTTCTTGCCCGAGCAGCCGTCCATGATGTCACCCCGGAGGCCACACAACACTGCATCCCCAACGACTCGGAACAGCTGCACTGGAACAAGGGATGACGGGAAATCTTCATTCCATTCCAGGTAAGGCGGCAAGTCAAACGCCTGGCTTAGCTCCACCGGAACAAGCTTCCTGACCCCCCAACCTGATCTGGAGAACCCGCTTTGAAAGACGACCGGCTGTGACACCCGGCTCAAACAGAGCCGTTGGTCAAGCGTGTAATGCGGCTCCAAAAAAGGTAACGAACATGGGAAGGGCCGCTCCGAGAATTTTACAACATGCGCTAGTGTTCGTGGCAGTGGGTCGTTGCTCACCGCCAACATCAAACCGCGGCACCCAAATGTCCCCCGCGCTGTGGTTGAGCCACCTACTCTTGCATGACACACAGTGATCCACGATTGTGTGTTGGTGTTCAGCGGACGCCGTCGGCCTCCCCCTTCCAACCAGAAAACTTCGGGTATATCTTTTTCATGATGTCCCAAGGACGCCAGGAAGGATCGCGAGCCGCTCGCGAACCAAACCACTGCCTCGTGGTCTCCCGCCGCCACCCTTGCAGAGTCCACAACCACGAGTTTCTCCTTCCAAAACGACCAAGTGGAAACATGATACTGACGTAACCGCAGCTCGTCTCTTTCGGTAACCAAAACCGTGGACCAATCGGAGAGTCGAAACGACCATAACCATGCAGGAAGAGAGTCGAAGGACAAACCACACACCATTGGATCAAATAAGGCCATGTGTCCTCTCTTTACGAGTTTAAGTTTCTGGTATTCGTTCCCGGCTGCTGGAGTTAAAGCAGCAGCGGAAACCGAACCACACGCAAGACGACAGCCATGTGGTGAGGACAAACGTAAGTCCGCCTTGGAGTTGTCGCATACGATGACGTCTGGGTCGATGGTAGGCAATTCGCTACTATCATTAACCGGCAACAGGATCATCGCATGCTCCTCAAGTCACTTCCTATCTTCGAGCGACTTGACACGTTTTGCAAGAGCATCAAGGGCAGTCTTCACCGCATCGCTTTTTCCTGCACCCCCGTCGGCTTTCGCCACTGCCGCTCTGCTGCTCTTCACTGCCGCGGCCAGGTCTTCCTTCACTTCCTTTACCGCTTCTTCCAGTTTATCCACCTTGTCGTGCCCCGAATTTGTCGCCAGAAACTTGACATATTCCGCTGCAATCGTGGGGTGATTTTCAAACTGATGCTCGATGTAGCCCGTCATAATGTCATGCGTCTTTAAGCAGGACCAGAGAACATGAGAGCAGATCGACGCCGGGTCTTCAATTGTCATGGCTTCCTGTACTCCTTCCTTTGGGGCATACAACTCTTCGCAAATACGGTCCAGAATCTGGGTTGTAAGTGACCAAGACTGGTCAGCTGAGAATCGGGAATCGACATGAAGCTTCTCGTACAACGTGTCCACAAAAACGAGCAGCTGCGTCAAGAATGTCACGGTAGCATTCAAACTCATTGTAGCCAAACTGTGTGCAGCTAGGCTTCCTGCTGACGAGCCACGTCCAAATGTATAAGCAATATCGTGCGATACGGTACCTTGAATTAGATTCATCTGTTTGGTCACGTAGTTGCGAACTCCTTGACCACCTGAGTTCCAGCTCTTGTAATTCGGTAATTTGCTCAGTCTCGAAGAGTTCCTTTCTGTTGTCATAGCAACCTTTCCATTGTGGAACTGGCGCGGTCTTGCATATGCTAGAGCGCTAATGGCGGCTGCCTCGGCTCCCGTTTGGATCTTTAGCTTCATGCGGGACTCGAGAACTTTCAAGTGATTGTCCCTGCCATCCACACAGTCACCTCCAAAGATTCGTTCCATCATGAGAAGAGGGTCCATCACCAATCCATACCGGTGGCCTTCAAAGTTTTCCGCAACCCAAACATGACACTCCTGAAGTGACTTAAGACCCAGGCCTCCAAACCTGACAGCTGTGTCTTCAGCGCATGCTTTCAACATGCTGACATCTTCCACCAACTGATCAATGTCTCCCAGAATCTTTCGAAGAGACACCGCACCGATAGTGGCTGAGTCAAGGTGATCGCCATCGCGATCGATGCCATCCCCAACCCGAGCACTCTCCTTCAGCATTGTCATCAAGGAGTCCATCGAGTCAACTTCCACTCCGCTGCTTCTTGGTCTCCCTGGACCCTCTGAACCTGATCGATTGACTTCAGCTTCCAGTCGCTTACACGTTTCCTTGAGGTTGTCCAACTCAGACCCAACCTTACGAACATGACTCATTACGAGCGATAGGACTTTAATGATTTTGTCGCTCGAGTTGATGGAGGCGGATGCCATCTTTTGAGCCTCCGACACTTCCTTGATTGCCTCACTCATCGGATTGAGTTCAGCTTGTAGTGCTCCGACGACGCCTCCCAATCGAATCACATCTTCGGCAATGAAAGCAGTAGTACCCCACAGTGTTGGAGCTTCCAGAGAGGCATCAATTTCTGCGGTGGGGCCTAGGGTAGCGAAGAGATTTTGCAAAACACCGGCCATAGCTTTGGTTTCGTTCTCGTGCTCTAGGAACCTCTGCTGCGTGAGCATGGTCACTTCTTCCATAGCTTCTCCCAACGTGACGACACTCGATTCCACCTCAGAAACAATGCGAGTGAGCCTACCCTTTCCAAGGGAACCGCCTGCCAGGAGAGCTTCCATCTCTTCAGTCTCCTCAACATCAGGCAAGCTGCGCTCGTGACGAACGAATTTAACTCCCTTTAGAGGTACATCGCTTCCTGATCCCTGTTCGTCACCGAGGAACCCCTTTCGTTTCTTAAACGGCGTTCGGAAGCTTTCGGCGTCATCGAGGAACTTCGTTTCTTTAAACTCCGAAGCAACGTAAACCTCAGGTCTCACCACCTCCTCGGTTATGACCACCGCCCGAAAAGCCTTCACCCAGTTTGTCAATGTGGTGGCAGTTCCTCTCCATTCATCCAAGACAGCCCTTGGGACCAACGATTCTCTCACACTCGGCTCAGAGAAGACATTGGAGCCTGGAACTCGCACGATGAAGAGGTAGGGCTCCTCTGGGTCACTCATCTCGAACTTATTGGCTATATGGGATTTTGTCCCACAATTCTTACGGATACAAAAGCTCAAACTTCCCACTTTGCTCATCACACCCATACACATGGTTCTGCGGTCCGACGCACGAACAGACAGGACAGAATACGACTTCGCAGAAGACACTTTACCTTTCAATCCGGACATACCACCCTCAACCCCCACTACACGAGACGTGATCGTAGAAGAGAACGGCGAGGCACCCGAAGCAACCGCGGAACTCAAAGGAGGAACTACCCCGGACGAGGCGACAGCAAAACCGGCAGCCTCGTCCAAGATCGAATCAAGCAAGGAGTCAGACATGGCGAAGAGAAGGAACAAGAAAAGGAAAAAGAAACTGCTTTGACGTTGCAAGACGATATCCTAGGATGTACGGTCCAGGGGTAAAAGTCTCCGCTTCGCCAAAGAGTGGACCATATAGATCCTGACCGATTCACCTGGATTACTAGATCAATCTAGTAACCGATTCCAGGTAAGGTCCGTCAATCTGACAACGTAGATAAACCATTCACTGGTGGCAAGATGCCACTTCCAGACATGGTCACTTCAGGATGTGTGATTTCGCGCCGACGGATGGCGTCTTTCTCGGTGACCCGGGAATGAGACATCTGACGAGCAATGAACCGCACAGTGTTAGTGACAGTGTACGTAATCTGAAGATAGCAAAGTGTCATTACCGTATATGTCTGATTGTCAACCGTCATCCATCTTGACCAGTTGGTGCGAGAAGCGTAGATTTTATATCATAGTATGACAAACTACGTCTTCCTCCAAAAGAGATACAGCGACGTTCACAAGATTCCCCCCCTGCTCACCTCATGGACGCGTGTGTGCAGAATACCGTAGGGTAAGTACTGTACAGTATATGCTACTGTAAAACGGAGACTGGACGTAAACGCTTTGGTGCCGCCTACAGAGAGCTAGAGAGGCGGTTGATAGCATTTTCTTCTCATTTCTTCCTCGCCACGTTGCAAATGGAAGAAATTCCTTGTCGATTGTATGCTTTTGACAGTGTCAACGCGGGGTGCAAAGGTTGACCCTACGTTTGAATTGCTTTGGAAGATGTAAAGACGGAAGTCCTTGAAATCAAGTACTTGTAGGCTGTATCACTGTCAGGGCAAGGCCGATGATAACAGTCAGGGCAAGGCTGATATAATTCACAGGGCTACGAAACGTGGATTAGACGTATCTCTCATCGCCTCATGATTTGCATCTATGAGCATTGTCCTCGTTCCTCGTCAGGACGTTGGAAACTTGATGTAACTCATGCCTGTGCATCTCCTTCGCAAAGTCACCTGACCCTCCGTTGGGACTCTGCAGATCAATCATGCGGCATGTTCACCTGATGATATCGCGCTGCAAACTCCCAATTGGTCGGAACTAAATCATCTCAATCATACTACGAATGAGCTGTTACTCTGTTGAGCCTTGATGCATTCGTCAATAATCTTGTAGGTTTCGGGATCCCACATTGGCTGTCGACAATTCGGACATATGTCGTGATCACCATGCAACCAATTCATGATACACTTGCGATGGTAAACATGTGAACACGAACCGGTCACTGAGTCATCCGCAGGTACTGCAACAAAAAATGAGAATGCAGGTGAATACTTGATTGACAACAGGTGCATAAAGCAGCGAAGGGATGTAAATAGGCGTCGTACCAAGAACTTCCAGACAAATGGAACACGCGGTAGCGTCTGGGGCATCCTCACAAAACACATAGCGTTTTGATTGGGAGTTGTATTTCAAGCTACCATGCCCATCTGGGGGTCCGCTTCCTTCCAGCTTGAGAGACAACAAACGAGGATCACGCGTGAGATGGAGCACGACACGTGCCTCCAACATCTACGAGCGGGGTAATCATGCTTACCGCATGGCCTTCTTTTGGAAAAAGTGTTGCCAAAATAAGGGGGCGCCGCGATCGAGCATTATCAATCGATGATGTCGGTGCTGCATGTTCAATCGACGATATCGGAGTTGAGACAGGATTTGACGGCAAGTTTGGGCGCCTTTCTGCAACGTTGAAAAAACATCCACAGCAAACAGGGGCCCCGGCCAAGTAGTCAATGAGGCAACCAATGATGCAGAACATGGGAATGAGGATGAGCAAATAAGCAAAATTTGGTCCTCCTTCATCTTGTGATGCTTGTGCAAGAACTCGGGCACGGGTTGCGGAACGAAGTGAATCTGAACTGAATCTGGGGTAAAAAGATGGCAACCATACGTAATGAATAGTGATTTCCTGACAATTACATGCCTCAAAAATCAGTGATAGAACGATGGAGTACTGGCCGACTGGAATTAACCCTTGACGTCCAGCAAACTCAAGGCCGATGCAAGTACATGGTGACCCTGAGAGCCCAGGACAGCTGTTGAGAATGACAGAAGGACTTCCAACTTCGTATCCATCGCCACAAACGAAGCTGCGTTCTGCGGCGGTGACACTGATAAGGAGTGTTACAACGAATAAACTTCGAAGTACTTCTCGGAGCATCATGAAGGTGTGTCAAGTTGAGAAGTTCACAATTGTGTTTCATCAGTGCGGCAAAGTGAAGAATCTCGTATCGTGTATCGTGCATCGCGTATCGCTGTTTCTTCCTGCTACTGTTCAGTCGTTGATCAATTGGACTGACGTGTTGAGTTCGGCTCTCTGAGTTTCAAATTTCAAATACTAGTACTCGGAGTACCAGGTACTACTACAGTATTTCAACACGTACTCTACTACTATTATGATACCTTACGCATACCGGAACTCGTTCTACGACGATTGTCGGTTAGGAACGTTCTGGAGCTTCTTCACTTTTTGAAAATGATCCCGGAAGTTCACATTCATGTTCCTTCTCAATATCAGAAAATCTTGAAGAGCAAAACGCCAAGGCTCACAAAATCAAGGACAGCACATTAAACAAGGACATCAATATAAACAATATGGTTGCATCAAAAGTAGTTCTCATCTACGGCGCTACGGGTGCCATTGGAACCAACTTGATTCAAATCATAAGCAAGGAACAGCCAGACTGGACCATCTTAGCTGCAACCAGATCGGGTGGGGCTAACTCTTATCTGGCCTCTCTTAATCTGCCTAACGTGTCGTTGGTTAAGAGCGACATTGAAAATTTGGAAGATGCACGTAAAATAACAGAGAACGTCGACATGGTATTCTCCTGCATTGGATTTCCAGAATACGAAGTCAAGTACTGGGCTGCCCATTGGCCTGTCGTTGTGGAGAATTTACTACAAGTAACTTCGTCGACCCGACCACTCATCTTTTGCGACAATCTATACGCCTACGGTGCAACTACCAACATTTCACCCTCCACAAAAACTGTAACCCCAACTCCCAAATCCAAACCTGGTATCCGTGCCATGATGCGTGAAACCTTTCAGAAACAAATGCAATCAGACCCACATTCGCTTGTCGTGGTGGGAGGAGCCGATTTCTTCGGGCCCAGATTAGAGGGCAAAAGTATGCTGGGAGAGCTTGTCTTGGGTCCCATTGCGGCCAAACGAAAGGCATCCGCATTTGCAAGTGCCACCGTCAAGCATGACTTTTGTTACGTACCAGATTTTTCGAATGCCCTCTACCTCGTGTCGGTGAATCAAAGTGCGGCGATGGGGAAATTCTGGATTTGTCCTCATTCGGCGAAGAATTTTACAATGACTGAACTTGCTTCGAAAGCGTATGGTATAATGAATATGAAAGACAAGGGTGTGACAGTCCTTCCTGTATTCATGATTAAGGTGTTGGGCGTCTTCATGACGTTTATGCGCGAAATGAAAGAAATGATGCCTTTATGGACCAAGGACTATACTGTTGACGATTCAGACTTCTGCTCTACCTTTGCTGTCCAACCAACTCCGATCGACCAAGCCTTGCGTGAAACGCTTGATTATATCAAGAGCTCTGGGAAGTAAATACTACTCGAGTAGTACCCAACGCGGACTTTTTTCTTGCTGTGGTGGTGTCGTCGTGTTTAAATAATATATACTGTAGGAACTACGATTTGTTCATCGGTGACCTGGCATAGCATAGGTGAATCGTTGAGGACCATGTACTAGAATGCGTTGCCTGGACAACGTCTCGAATGTTGGCTCATCCAAGCGTTTGCCATCATGGAGTGTGTGATCGACTGAGACGAGCAGACTCCAGCAGAGCTATGGACTTGCGGCTGGTAGATGGCGTCGAATATCACAATGTGAGTCATTACGCCGCATTTCATGTACTGCAAGTACAATTCGATGGCAAGGACTCAATACTGATACTCTGGGTTCGGATCCAAGACAAACGGAGCGAGATGAACTTGAAAGGGAGCGCCAGTCGGGTTTCTCATCGATCCCGGAACAAACAGCATGTAACCAGCAAAGCTTGTGGCAGTGTCGTCCGTACAACTCTCATACTGAAAGATTCCGCCTTGTACTTCAGGGCCTACCATGACAGAAGTCGCTGAAGGTCCTGAATCTGCACGATGAGACCCTTCTGGAAGCAGCGGATAAAGACCTATAACTCCATCCCCATTCACAGTGTCCGTCCCACCGTCAAGATCAGTAAGTCGCCAATGTCGAGACCTTAGTTGACATGATTTGAAGCCACGGTTTCCGTCATATCCTTAATCATTTGGTTCAAGCAGTCGCATCTTAATCGAGTAGACGAACGAGAATCCCAGGGATTCCGTAAAGGGAGAATAGACGTGTGAGGTAATCACGTCCACACCCCTAGTGATCAAACGGGTGGCACCTCTTCCGATCAGTCGAGGGAACTGCAAGATAGCATTGGCAGGATTCATTGGGCCCACGGTTTGACGATAGATGCATCCTGGTTGATAGTAGCCGGTTTCCAATCTCGTTACATGCTCATGGAACCAATCCAGTACCGCATCCTCTTGATCGGAACGGCAGATCTTGACCCTTGTCTCGGTGTTGTACTCAACGAAGCCGTTGGTTGGGTTCACAACGATAGTCGTCGGATAGTGCGACACCGGGCGCGCGCCAATCTCGATGACACCCTCGTCACGATCCCATTCGCCTCCTCGAAAAAACGTACACATTACGTAATGATAGGCAGAAAATCCACCAAACAATCCATTCCAAGGGTCTCGTCGTGTGGGGTTTGGCCACCGTAAAACGAGAGCAGAGCTTGTGTTGCGTGAACCGTCGATAGGACTAATACTTTGTCAGGCCAAGGCAGTCTCAGGAGAGCAAGGCCTTTATTAAGAGACGACCGACTGCTAGATCCAAGTGCACATTGTACAGTAAAGGGAAAAATTTCCTTGTCGATTGTGTGCTTTTGTCAGTGCCAACGCGGGGTGCAAACGTTGGCCCTACGCATGAATTGCTTTGGACGATGTAGAGACCGAAGTCCGTGAAATCAAGTAGGCTGTGTCACTGTCAGGGCAAGGCTGAAAAAAACAGTGAGGGCAAGGCTGATATAATTCACAGGGCTAGGAAACGAGGATTAGACGTATCTCTCATTGCCTCATGATTTGCAGCCATGAGCATTGTCCTCGTTCCTCGTCAGGACGTTGGAAACTTGATGTAACTCATGTCTGTGCATCTCCTTCGCAAAGTCACCTGACCCTTCGTTGGGACTCTGCAGATCTATCATGCGGCATGTTCACCTGATGATATCGCGCTGCAAACTCCCAATTGGTCGGAACTAAATCTTCTCAATCATACTACGAATGAGCTGTTACTCTGTTGAGCCTTGATGCATTCGTCAATAATCTTGTAGGTTTCGGGATCCCCATTGGCTGTCGACAATTCGGACATATGTCGTGATCACCATGCAACCAATTCATGATACACTTGCGATGGTAAACATGTGAACACGAACCGGTCACTGAGTCATCCGCAGGTACTGCAACAAAAAATGAGAATGCAGGTGAATACTTGATCGACAACAGGTGCATAAGGCAGCAAAGGGAGGTAAATATGCGTCGTACCAAGAACTTCCAGACATATGGAACACGCGGGTAGCGTCTGGGGCATCCTCACAAAACACATAGCGTTTTGATTGGGAGTTGTATTTCAAGCTACCATGCCCATCTGGGGGTCCGCTTCCTTCCAGCTTGAGAGACAACAAACGAGGATCACGCGTGAGATGGAGCACGACACGTGCCTCCAACATCTACGAGCGGGGTAATCATGCTTACCGCATGGCCTTCTTTTGGAAAAAGTGTTGCCAAAATAAGGGGGCGCCGCGATCGAGCATTATCAATCGATGATGTCGGTGCTGCATCTTCAATCGACGATATCGGTGTTGAGACAGGATTTGACGGCAAGTTTGGGCGCCTTTCTGCAACGTTGAAAAAACATCCACAGCAAACAGGGGCCCCGGCCAAGTAGTCAATGAGGCAACCAATGATGCAGAACATGGGAATGAGGATGAGCAAATAAGCAAAATTTGGTCCTCCTTCATCTTGTGATGCTTGTGCAAGAACTCGGGCACGGGTTGCGGAACGAAGAGAATCTGAAGAAAATCTGGGGGAAAAAGATGGCAACCAGGAGTTATGAATAGTGATTTCCTGACAACGACATGGCTCAAAAATCAGAGATAGAACGATAGAGTACTGGTCGATTGGAATTAACCCTCCACGTCCAGCAATCTCAAGGCGTTGCAAGTACATGTTGCGCCTGAGAGCCCAGGACAGCTGTTGAGAAGGACAGAAGGACTTCCAACTTCGTATCCATCGCCACAAACGAAACTGCGTTCTGCGGTGGTGACACTGACAAGGAGTGCTACAACGAATAAACTTCGAAGTACTTCTCGGAGCATCATGAAGGTGTGTCAAGTTGAGAAGTTTACAGTGGTGATTCATCTGTGAGGAATCTCGTATCGCGTATCGAGGTTTCTTCGTGCTGTTCAGTCGTTGATCAATTTGTCTGACGGGTATACATATCGGGTGGGTGAAAATGTGGAAGACGGACAGATCAAACTCTACTGATCTCGCGTATTGAGATATGTCATACCCAGGGTGTCCTATTTAAGGCGGGCGCCTTAATTTTGGGGCCAATCGCCTTTTGAAGCCTTGAAAAAGCGCCTTAAATAAGGTCCTGTAGCTTCTACGCTTCAAACATACCATCGTGTAAAATTGTACGTGCAAGGTTGTACGGAGAATGCTTGTAGCATAGTACGACAGTACTCCAGTAGGTAACAAGCAACATACAGTAGACATGGATACAGTACCCTATTCTACAGTATTCCAGTATATCAGTATCCAGTATCCTGATGCTGTACTTGGACCTGGAACTCAATTATTGCAGTGAAAAAAGCTGAAACAATTTAAGTTACTTCCATGATTGTTCATGCTGGGGAGGTGGGAGGTCTGTCAACAGTGTTATATTCTTGATTGACCGAACTGGGATGAGCATTGCAGCTGGTCTCTACTGTCGTTAACCTTAACTCTAAATTACCAAAACCCTAACCCCTAACCCCCCACCGCCTTAGGGTGCATATTATCCGGATGAAATTTGTACTTTTTGTACTTTGTACTTTCGAAGGACAAAGTACAAAGTACAAAAAGTACAATGGGTCATACCCCGAAGCACCAAAATGAATTTTTGACTTATGCAATTTCATAATGAAAGACGTTTTGGGGTTCATCCGAAATCCCTCCCCATCGTCTTGCCAGTCTAAGTATCAGTTCCTTCAAGTCATACTGAGGTTACTTACGAAGTGGATATCTACGTTGAAGATGGTACAAAATAATTACTTAATCGTTGTGAATGTAAATAAAAGCTACTTTACCACAAGCTGACGGATTGAAACTAGACAAGCTCTCATAACACGAGCTTCATAGAAGAAACACGGTTTTTAATGGATTGCGGGGTGTTCATGGTAGTTGGAACGTAGTAATTATAAAATTCTTAGAATCTAAATAAGATGCTATTTTACTACACAATTAGTGTGAATGAAAGGCAACAGTCCTAAATACAAATCTAGGTTCATGTGCAAGAGTCTAAATACAAAGCAAGAAATAGGGTCTACACAAAAAATTTACGGGCATACCGCTTGTTGTTCGAATTTTTGAATTGAGTGGACCCGTCAAACGATGAGGGAGGCAGTCCCTTTGGACAATGGCAACGGCACATCAATCGATTGAATGTGTCGAAGAAAGATGTGACTCAAGGACAACAACAAAAATTGATTGATGCAACGGCAATAAAACGGGAACGAAGACGCGAACGCAAACGAGAATGATGATCATCGCATGCGTTCACAATGGCAACAAAAAAAAACAAGTTTGACGAGAATGAATCACGACAGCACCAGTCATGACTCTGCCAAAAAGATGATCAATTTCGCAAAAGCAACAAAAGGGTCAAACGTGAAAGGCGAGTTTGTTAACCAATCTAAAAATACAAATAGACATGTTGCACAGTTTTTGGTGTTGTAGCTAATAGTTGGAGCTTTTTAGAGTACAACATCCGAACGACGAAGTCGCCACTTCATTCAACCGACACACCCAAAATAATGCAAAAAGTACAAAAAGTACAATCCGGGTTCGCCTAACATCGAAAATGTTATTGAAAATGTTATTGTCTTTTGTACTTTTGAAAATAAAACCGAAACAAAAGTACATTGTTTCAGGGTTTAAATTCCGGGTTTTGTACTTTTGAAAGTACAAAAGTACAATAAAGTACAAATTTCATCCGGATAATACGCACCCTTACACCGCCTTTTTCAAGGTCCAAAAAAGAGCCTAGAATAAGGCGCGCCGGCCCGGTCGCGTTAAATAGGACACCCCTGGAAGGTCCGGCATTACACTCTTAGTCGTGAATCAAGGTCGAATACACGCTGGCCGGAGGCGAAAATCATTTCCGTTCTGTGTCTGGCTGGTGCTAAACTGGATATGCCAGCGTCATCTTCGTTTTGCTGACACTTGCTGACGAAAAGACAGATCTGCTGACATGCGCTGACAAAAAAGAATCGCTGACATCTGCTGACGAAAAACGAATCTGCTGACATTTTCCGACATATGTTGACGAAAACGAGTTTTACCCAGTGCAAAGCTACGGTGATGCTGACATCTTCTGACGATTGCTGACGAGAATCAAGTTTGCTGACATTTGCTGACGAAAAGCAAATCTGCTGCACATTTGCTGACGAAAAAGAAATCTGCTGACATTTGCTGAACCTTGCCAGCTCGAATGATACGACACAGATCCTAACAAGCAATCATCACGCCGGCCGGTCATTGGCTGGCGCGCCCATCCTTATGATACAACTTTTTTAATCGCGAAACGTGCTTGGGCCGGACCTTCCTGGTCATACCTACTTCGTCCTTATACCGTATGACATACGTACCCTTTCTCGAACTACGGTATGAAATACCAGATACAGTATTTCAATATGAACACTACATACTACTCGAGTACTATTAATTTACGCATACCAGGGTACCAGCACGCGTTCTAAACGATTGTTGATCAGGAACAACGTTGTGGAGCTTCGGCTTCACTTTTTTGAAAATGATCCCGGAAGTTCACATTCATGTTCCTTATCCATATCAGAAAATCTTGAAGAGCTAAACGCCAAGGCTCACAAAATCAAGGACAGCACCACAAACAAGGACATCAATATTAACAATATGGTGGCATTGAATTTAGTTCTCGTCTACGGCGCTACGGGTGCCATTGGAACCAACTTGATTCAAATCATAAGCAAGGAACAGCCAAACTGGACCATCTTAGCTGCAACCAGATCGGGTGGGGCTAACTCTTATCTGGCCTCTCTTAATCTGCCTAACGTGTCGTTGGTTAAGAGCGACATTGAAAATTTGGAAGATGCACGTAAAATAACAGAGAACGTCGACATGGTATTCTCCTGCATTGGATTTCCAGAGTATGAAGTCAAGTACTGGGCTACCCATTGGCCCATCGTTGTGGAGAATTTACTACAAGTAACTTCGTCGACCCGACCACTCATCTTTTGCGACAATCTATACGCCTACGGTGCAACTACCAACATTTCGCCTGCCACAAAACTGTAACCCCAACTCCCAAATCCAAACCTGGTATCCGTGCCATGATGCGTGAAACCTTTCAGAAACGAATGCAATCTGACCACATTCGCTTGTCGTGGTGGGAGCAGCCGATCTCTTCGGGCCCAGATTAGAGGGCAAAAGTATGCTGGGAGAGCTTGTCTTGGGTCCCATTGCGGCCAAACGAAAGGCATCCGCATTTGCAAGTGCCACCGTCAAGCATGACTTTTGTTACGCACCCGATTTTTCGAATGCCCTCTACCTCGTGTCGGTGAATCAAGGTGCGGCGATGGGGAAATTCTGGATTTGTCCTCAGTCAGCCAAGAATTTTACCGTGACTGAACTTGCTTCCAAAGCGTATGGTATCATGAATATGAAAGACAAGGGTGTGACAGTCCTTCCTGTATTCATGATCAAGGTGTTGGGCGTCTTCATGACGTTTATGCGCGAAATGAAGGAAATGATGCCTTTATGGACCAAGGACTATACTGTTGACGATTCAGACTTCTGCTCTACCTTTGCTGTCCAACCAACTCCGATCGACCAAGCCTTGCGTGAAACGCTTGATTATATCAAGAGCGCTGGGAAGTAAATACTATTCGAGTAGTGCCCAACGCGGACTTTTTTCTTGCTGTGGTGGTGTCGTTGTGTTTAAATAATATAAACTATAGGAACTACGATTTGTTCATCGGTGACCTGGCATAGCATAGGTGAATCGTTGAGGACCATGTACTAGAATGCGTTGCCTGGACAACGTCTCGAATGTTCGCTCATCCACAGCGTTTGCCATCATGGAGTGTGTGATCGACTGAGACAAGAGCAGACTCCAGCAGAGCTATGGACTCGCTGCTGGAAGATGGCGTCGAATATCACAATGTGAGTCATTACGCCGCATTTCATGTACTGCAAGGACTCAGTACTGATACTCTGGGTTCGGATCCAAGACAAACGGAGCGAGATGAACTTGAAAGGGAGCGCCAGTCGGGTTTCTCAGCGATCCCGGAACAAACAGCATGTAGCCAGCAAAGCTTGTGGCAGTGTCGTCCGTACAACTCTCATACTGAAAGATTCCGCTTTGTACTTCAGGGCCTACCATGACAGAAGTCGCTGAAGGTCCTGAATCTGCACGATGAGACCCTTCTCGAAGCAGCGGATAAAGACCTATAACTCCATCCCCATTCACAGTGTCTGTCCCTCCGTCTTGATCAGTAAGTCGCCAGTGTCGAGACTTTAGTTGACATGATTTGAAGCCACGGTTCTCGTCATATCCTTCATCATTTGGTTCAAGAAGTCGCAAGCGAATCGAGTAGACGAACGAGAATCCCAGGGATTCCGTAAAGGGAGAATAGACGTGTGAGGTAATCACCTCCACACCTCTAGTGATCGAACGGGTGGCACCTCTTCCGATCAGTCGAGGGAACTGCAAGATAGCATTGGCAGGATTCATTGGGCCCACGGTTTGACGATAGATGCATCCTGGTTGATAGTAGCCGGTTTCCAATCTCGTTACATACTCATTAAACCAAACCAGTACCGCATCCTCTTGATCGGAACGGCAGATCTTGACTCTTGGCTCGGTGTTGTACTCAACAAAGCCGTTGGTTGGGTTCACCACGATAGTCGTGGGAGAGTGAGACACCGGGCACGCGCCAATCTCGATGACACCCTCGTCACGATCCCATTCGCCTCCTCGAAAAAACGTACACATAACGTAATGATAGGCAGAAAATCCACCAAACAATCCATTCCAAGGGTCTCGTCGTGTGGGGGTTTGGCCACCGTAAAACGAGAGCAGAGCTTGTGTTGCGTGTACCGTCGATAGGACTAATACTTTGTCAGGCCAAGGCAAGTCAAGGAGAGCAAGGCCTTGATTAAGAGACGACCGAATGCTAGATCCAAGTGTACCTTGTAACAATAACCATTGCTCCAATCGAGCCCATATGCCAGCGGCCCTCAGAAAGTCTGTGCAGGATTAAGGTTTGAAAGGATAGGTGAGACAAGCACGAACTATCACAAGTCGCAATCAGGAAATGGCAACTGCCATGCTAACTATGGACGTACAAGGTGCGTTGAGTAGAAAATTTGGTGTTCCTTCCGAGTACCTCCAGGACGCCAGTTTCCATTGTTTCCAAGTGTCGAACGCGGATGGCATCTCTATCACTGCTTGAGAACCAGTTGTACCAAACACGGATGGTCCGGAGTGGGCAGGTGCGACTTTCAGCGCTTCTCGTCCTCCTTCTTTTGCTTGGTGATACCGAAAATCGATGCAAAGGAACCGTGTCCAAATGACATCAGCTTCATCATCGACCAGGCCCTTCACTCTTACGCTGGTACATCGCAAGTGCAACACATCTTCGCCATCAAGAAAAGAGGCCACACCAACAAAGGCAAAGGAGGGCAGGTCCTCCAAGCTCGGTTCGGGGGTGTTTGACATTCTTGATAATCGAAGATCCACAGGTACTAATGGAAGTTGTCGAAGTTGTGGCGAGACTTCGCTCTCTTCCAGCGCGGATGCTTATTGATGAGGGGATTAGAAGCAATTGGCGTGAATTGACGAGACAATTGACACTTGCCAACCTGTTATATAGAAATTACTTTCGTACTAATATGTATATTCAAAAATTCATATACGTAGTACCCAGAGATGGTCCTATTCAATCCTGTGTGTTGGCTGTATGCATTCTCCACCCTCCACTCCCCCATACCCGCAACTTCTACTGTGTACTGAAGTACGGAGAACTCCGAATACTTGTTCGGGTATTTTACTTGTATCACGGAGTATGTATGCAGTATCCATACGGAGGACCAGTATTACTCGGCTTTATAGTACTGGTACAAGGTACAAGTACCTGGTGCTATCCGAACTCCGAACGGGTGTACGAACAGCATATACACGCGTTGAAGACATCTCTTGTAGATTCATTTGCTCAGAACTCAGGACGACGATCATAACTCGTATCCGCATTGCATACAACATAAAGCATTTCCGAGTACTGTTGAAGCACCATGGCAGAAGAAAGCATTGCCTCCGAAGTTCTCTCTGCATCCTTGGGTGGAGCGATTTCTGCTTCTATCTTGTATCCATTGGAAGTTCTCAAGACAAAAATGCAAGCAGAAACGAAATCAGATAATGATGACGACGACGACGACGACGACGAGGAAGAAGACAAGTCCAAATTGAATATGATCGAATACGCCAGATACTTGTACAAGACACAGGGAATCCAAGTCTTCTTTTCTGGTTTCGAAACCTCTGCTTTCCAGTCCGCAGTCGAAAAGGCACTCTATTTCTTCGCCTACACTGGTCTGAAAAGTATCTATCGCGCACTCCACGGCGGTGCGACACCCAAGACGTTTGCCTCCCTCGTTCTGGGTTGCTGTGCCGAATGGGCCCACCTACCCGTGACTCTACCCCTAGATTGCTGGACGACCGCCATTCAAACCAATCGTGATGCATCGCGAGGACCCATGCAGCTGCTCCTGTCCATGTTGAGCGAGAAGGTGCGTTTTTTTGAATATGTTTGTCGCGTCGATTGTGTCATATACAACGCATTACAGTGCAGTGCAGCAATACTGAAAATGACTCACGACGTATTCATCATTATATCACCATTTCATTCGATACCGTAAAAAGGGAATGAAGGGCATGTACAAGGGGATTCAGGCCTATACCGTTTTATGTCTCAAACCAGCTCTTCAGTACACTGTCTTTGAACAAGTCAAAGCAGCCGTCGTTGTAAATCGACCGAATGGACGTTTGATGGCAGCGGAAGCTTTTGTCTTGGGCATGGTAGCCCGTACAGTTTCCACAATCTGCATCTTTCCCTACATACGTGCGAAAGTGATGCTTCAAACGTCCTCTAAGGCAAACAGTAGCATTCCTCAGATGCTCACTGAAATGTATCAGAAGGAGGGCCTTGCATCGTGGTTTCAGGGACTTGGGCCCGAACTGACGAGAGGTGTCTTGTCCTCTGCTCTCATGCTCATGATTAAAGATCAAATTGGATTTGCTGTTCAAGCGGCGATAGCTGCGAATCAAGCTCATGGGAAGAAGAGTCAGCCTCGACGAGCGTAATACGCGAAAATCTATGAATTGAACTACAGGTAGGGCATTGTTAGCCTCGCGCCAGTTATTTATATGTGTAATGGGGTCATGTATACGCATTCAACAAGGAACAGAACGTCCTATATCTGCGGAAGCATTTTGATAGACGACACTTTAGTAGAACAGGGAAAGGAGCACCAAGCTCAATGCGAAGACAAAACCAGTTGTGCTTGCCGCCGATCCCGGGCTCAGATTATCCGGTACCTCCTTTGATGTGGTAGGCGGACTGGAGGTTGGCAGTTGAGTACTGACAAACGTTTCGAGCTCTGAAGGTTCATCAGATGGGCTAGAAAATGGACGCGTCGACGGCACAAGAGTCGGGAGACCCGTCGGACGAGGTGTGACGTTTTCGCTTGGAGGTGGACTCGGACGAAGAGTTGGTTTCGACGAAAGTTGTATCGTTGGTTGGTTGGTCGAGGGTTTAGAGCTTTGTAGCGAGGTAGCGGTGACCAGTGGTGTCCCCGACGCGTCAGAAAGTGATAGCGTCGGTTTTGCTGTTGGGCGAATAGTGGGCTTTGAGCTTTGTTGCGACGTCGGACCCGTAGGTCGGTGAGACGGTTTGCGGCTTTGATCTGTAGGACTAGGAGTGGTGGGATCTCTGGGGAGAATGGTAGGCAGACTGAGTGGTGTAGTATTTGGCAGAAGGCTCGGCGTTACCACTGGCGTCAATGTCGGGCGAGGAGACGGTTTGCTGGTTGGAACTTCAGTTGAAGGCGACGCTTCAGGATTACTTGTGACCAGATGAGGAAATGACGATGTGGTTCTAGCCGTTGGTGTGGGTGTGTGTACTGGACTTGGTGGAGAAGTTACATGGCTGTACGGCTGTAAAGAAGGAACGAGGACTGAGACTGTGGGCACGGCCGTAGGAAATGAAGAGGGTTTGATTGTAATTGGAGAAGTCGTAGCCGTCACAGGTCCTTCTAGAAGAACCAGCAGCTGCGATGGACTTGTCGAAGGAACAATGGAAGGTGCTGTCGTTGGCTTTGAATTCATCGTTTTCAGGTCGAAAATATTCACTGATCCCGTCGAGTCGCCCTCAAGATTATCCGCCAACACTGAGCCGACTTTCAAGGTGGAACCATTAGGAGAAAGGTTCAACCCGAAATTACCCAACCCAACCAATCTCCAACCATGGAACCTTCAATATCGTATTGTTCGATCCATGTCTCGTCGATCAAGTCAAACACACGAACGTGGCCACGAGTGCTGTCGTGGAAGAAGGACGTAGCCGCAACCCGATCACCTTCGTAGGACACGGCAACCGCCCGCCCAAAACGAATGCCACTTTCTTTGCAATCAGGGCGGAGCCAATCAACGCCCAATCTCCGTTGCTGATGCGATACAGGCGCACACTCCTTCGTTAGTCCCAGGAGATCCAACGACCACGGTGCTGCCATCACCACTTATGGCAAGCGAGAAGCCGAACTGCCTCTTCAACAGCGCCGTACAAGATACTTCAAGAGGTAGCCACAAGCCTCTGTCGTCACGCTCCAATACCTGCACATAGCCTTGGCGAGAGATATTTGGCGACGCATTTGGCGCAGAAACGGCGATGCGACCACCATCGTCACTAGCAACTACAACCCAGCCAAATCGACTTTCGGTCTGCTGCAATCCAGACAACGTTTGAATAGGATTCCACGAATTGCTGCTCTCGTTGTAATTCATGATTCGAACTTGTCCTGACGGTTGTTGTACCGATCTTCTCCAATCATTAGTAGCGTGTCATTGACCAAAGATACGTCGTTTCCACTCAGGGCCTTGACAGTGCTGCCCTTCATGGCACCGGTGTACACACTGTAGACCTCAATCGTGCTCTTGCGACCAATTGCAACACAAGATTCAGAAAGGGAAAGACGCCCACCAATCGCTTCGAGAGGATCTCCGACGAGGGACCATTGGACGTCATTGTTGCTGTCGTATACAAAAACTCCGCCCTGATCTGCGTCTCCGTAATGAGGGGCTGCTGCGGCCCAAATGTTTCCGTTCGACCTGACGGTTGTTCCGAATTCGGGTTCGCGTCCAACCGCACTGAAATTCGAAGGACCGTAGATAGTTACTACAGCTGCTCTCAACGAGCGATCCATGGGCTTGAAAATCTGCGAAATGGACCGGCGTGTCGTGGTCGACTATTAATACTTGACGTGGAGTGAAGGCGGTAATTTCGACAAGGGCAGCAAAACTTACTCGTTCGGAAGGGTCGACCATAGCGGCGTGGTGTTCTGTGACGACGGTTGCCAACACGAGGCTGGTGATGAGCGGAGACCTGAACATGATGGATTATCCAGCGCAGATGCGAGGTCGGTGCTTTCTTCACTGTTCCGACGTTTTTGAAATTGTGTGCATTTGTTTTGAAATGAGTTTCCTAACGACGACAAGGGCGTGGGAATCGATTTCTGGGAATTCCATGATATTCTCAACTGAAAAAACTGTGGAAGACGGAAGGCGTCGCTTCCACCGACACTTGCAAAGTCAGTTGGATCAGATCCTTCAGCATGGACGACACCAGGACTCATTACGTCACCTTCGTATAGCGTGAAGCAGTAGCACCGAAGTAAGTTATTTGTCTGTTCTGCTGATTGATCGGATAGAAAAAGATCCAGTTAATTCTTTAACATCAAAGTCCGAGGTGGGGCGACGGGCGCTCTCCAAGGCTTTGAAGGTGTCTCTCTGGACGTTGACGTATCTACCCTGCCCAGCCTGTTTGGTTTGAAGCGATACACCTGGAAGTGAACGATGACATCGGGGGTTTATGCCATACTGCTCCGTCATGTCATTCGAGCCGACACGACGAGAATCAAGATACCATTTGGCGGTGTGTTAAGCTTGAGATGCGATCGCTGCTGCATGAACCTCTAGGAGTGTATTTGTCTAATGGTTGACCAGGTTTTTAGTTGTACTGCGATTCAATGTAGGGCACAATCGTGTGAAAATCCTCAACGCCAAGCACTACACAGACTTCGTCTGCCTTGGGCCAATGCTACATGGCAACACCATGCACATTAGGCGGTTGTTGTGGGAACGAGACATTTCGAGCATCCACGACATTCAGGAAGAGGCAATAAATCTAGTTTAACGTCCCCTTCTTCAACCACGCGATACAATACGATTCTGCGAGCCGTCGTCGTTTCGTGAAATCCCAACTCTGCCGTCTTCATGTGGAGAGGATCCTTGGTTAGAAGGTACGCCAGCAACTCGTGATAGGATCGAACTCTTGTCCCCTCTGGAGTCAATCTGTCTTGAAATTCAGACGGAAAAACACAGCATGGGACCACACAATAGGAAATGCCGAGTAAGAGAGCAAGATCAATACAAGCCTCGGTTGCTTGATCTGGATGGAAGCCCACGACAAGTTTCGTGTCAAGCAGCAGTTTGAGTCCTTCCTGTGGATCGAGTATTGCAGTTGAACCCTCAATCTTGTTCTCTTGGTGACCTATCGGTTGCGATTGCCTCGCGCCCTCAGTGCCATTGCCCAGTAACCAGCCCACCGAGACAAATCCTTGGAGAAAAGATAATTCCGCAGCTTTGATCAAATCATTATTGAGTAAAGCCTCAAATGCTTCGGTTGAAGATATGGGTCTTGCAAGTTCTGCACCAGTCCCGCAAGTGGATGATGGGTAGGTCGGTTCGGAATTGCTCGTTCGATACGTTCAAGTGGATGGTCCTTCAAATACGCGACAGATCTCAGCAAATGCTTATGATTGGTACTAATACGTGGATCAACAACAATGCTTTCCATCCGATCCACATTGAGCAACAGCCAACTCAAATCGCCCTTGCCTCCAGCAACATCGAGAATCGTTGAACCCATGGAACCGGCAAGGAGGGTGGGGTAGGTCCGCAGGAGGAATTCACGGAACACATAAACACGATTCTTCCTCGACGACGCTCGAATCGATAATGCTGGAGGTGGAGCGTTGGATTCGATCAGCTCACATCTATTTGTCTTCGTTGTCATGAGGCCGAGCGACGGAACAGCAGAACATGCCGTACCGCATCAGTCTGCATCACTCCATGAACTGATAACATCGTACATTGTACCTGGTACTACTACTCGCGGAGCACGTATCAGCACTGACCAGATGGAATTCAGATAGGAACCACACCGAGTATGCCGAGTACATATGTACATATGCATGCAAACTCATACTCCAGTACATAGTAATCTCGGAGAACAAGTGCCAATCTTCTACTCTAGTAGCTTTCTACTGTAGTCGTAGCCAGCGTTCCAATCTCGTATCGATATGTGCACAGTGCACAGTGCACATGGTCCCTGGTACTGGTACTGTAAAACACCTACTGTAGCACAAGCGCAAGGGATGCATATATGCATAATGCATACTACCGGTAGTACTTGCATACTCCGAGTGCTACATACTTCGTAGTACTTCATACTTGATACTGTAGTTCATGGTACTACTACCGTAGTACTGGTAGTATTCCATACACTACAAATGCATACAGTATGCATACATCCATGCCAACCGAGAAAACTCAAGAGTGCGGATGATTCCTACAGCAGGTATTACTGTATGTTTGCGTTAGAACTGCATTATATAAATACACTTAATACCACCACAGATGACTCATCTGGTTAATCTGTAATCACACTCTTGTAATTCTATATGGAAAAAGTCGCTTCGGGAACGGATGTGACAGTCTATGCATATGATTCGTGAATGGGTCGATGCTTTGCAAAGTCGAAGTTACCTGGAGGTTCCGGAAGTCTGGCTTTTATACCGTATCGTACATTTGTCTACACAAATTCTGTACGTGCGATTCCTTGAAAACAAAAGCTAAATAAATCCACGTCTGATGTAAATCGGAACGGTGAGCTAATGATCCTTTTTAATTAACAACATGCACTTATATTTGAGCTTAAGTAATGGTAGCGGAAATGACTTCTCTGACGACGGTTGAAATAAGGTGGTTAAACTACTTAGTAAGGATATGTCCAAAAGCCATTGGCTTCCAGAAGCCATTGGCTTAAGCCAGTGGCTTCTGAAAGTCATTGGCTTAAGCCAATGGCTTCTGGAAGTCAATGGCTTCAGCCAATGGCTTCGCCGAGCTAATCAAGGAACGTGTTTTATTCCTATGGGAACTCGTTATAAAGGAAACGAGACATAATGAGGGGTCATCGTCAAATGCGTACCATATATTCAAGTCTCTAAGTTCGAACGACACTGTCTATTTGAAGGTGAAAAGCCGTAAGTTAGACCTTTGATGACGAGCTTCAATAATATTAAAACGTGTGTTTTTCAGTTTGGCTTCGCCGACTGTAGCGTGGAAGCCATTGGCTTCAGAAGCCTTTAAGCCAATGACTTCAGAAGCCTTTGTCTTAAGCCATTGGCTTCTGGAAGCCAATGGCTTTTATCCCTAAGTAGTTCCACGAACAATGCGTTGATTTGACGTTCGCACACGTCGTTTCGATGCAATGTACTTAAGACTCTCGACATCACGTTTGGTAATTAAAAAAGGGACACATAATCCCGACATTCGAAATCGGTGCAAGGGGGGGATAATTTATCCGGATCCGTTCGAAATGGAATACGATAGTATGCGTAGCCGCCAGTATTCCGTACGGCAAAAAAGCCAAACTTCCGGAACCTCCTGGTACTTGTAGGCTACCGAGTGATTCGATCCTATGTATTACCGGTAGAGCGAATTATAACTCGGCCGCTGCTTCAAATCAAACATTTATGACATTTTGAAACTAAACGCTCATTTTACTGGATGGAAAATGAGACCTGCTATGGTATAAACGTTCGACGTATAAGTCAGAACAATTAAGCGAAGTGGATATTCGCCTTTCGAATGACGTAATCCGGTGAGAGGAAACTGATAAATGTCCCTCCTTTACCACCTTCTGGATTACTGTACTTTACACTACTAGTGATGGATACCTCTTCACGGCCATCTGATTTCCAGATACAAAGTACGTGTCTGAAATTGCTCTCCCTATTTACTGACTTTCTAATCACTTATCCGCCGTCCGCAAGCACATATGTGAAGTGTCCTATCTTAACGACGACACTGTACACATCAAGATGAAAGTATGCACTTTGTATATCATACTGTGATACATCATACATAGTAACCAAGGATCCACGACGCAAACACCACATCAAGATTTTTGGGGAATCTGTTCATTCACAGATCATGTCTCATAAATATCTAACAAATCAACAAAGATCACTTCGGGACTGCAGAGCGCCAAGTCTCATTGTTCTGTCATACCATCATGAAATTCACCATTGCGATCGTTTTCTTGTTGGTAGCGATCTCAGATGTGGTCGATGCACAGCTGACCAGTCCTTCTGGAAGTTCTGCTCCAAGTGCCGAGCCGAGTTTGAGTATTGGCCCGAGCCGTGTTCCAACGAAACCCCCCACTCCGGAGCCAACGAACCCTCCCACTCCAGTTCCAACGAGCCCCCCAACTCCAGTTCCAACGAGCCCCCCAACTCCAGTTCCAACAAACCCCCCAACTCCTATCATTGTACCTGACGTTCCACCGCCAACTTCTGGCCCGACGAAGGCTCCGACAACAGGCTACGCACCACCTCCACCGCCAACTCCTTGTCCAACCAAGGCTCCACCTCCACCGCCAACTCCTTGTCCAACCAAAACTCCGCCAACAGGTTACGCACCACCTCCTCCGCCGCCAACTCCTCGCCCTACCACTCCGGTCCCTTGTCCCACCAAGGCTCCACCAACATATTATGCACCACCGCCTCCACCACCAACTCCTTGTCCCACCAAGGCTCCGCCTACAGGCTACGCACCACCTCCTCCACGGCCAACTCCTTGCCCCCACCAAGGCTCCGCCAACAGGCTATGCACCACCTCCACGGCCAACTCCTTGTCCTACCAAGGCTCCGCCAACTGGCTATGCATTTCCGACCCCGTGCCCCAACAAATATTACTTGCCAACCTATTACCGTTCTTGGTGGTGGTAGTGTCGATGATGTGTGGTTGCACATTAGCCACTTTGCATACGTGGGCCAAAGTACATGATTATTCCATTACTAAATTAGCTGTATGTTTGGTTCCACCTGACGATTGACCATGCAGCACATTGCAGCAACCGTATCCTTGGGGCCTGTGTAGATGTGTGTGAAAAATGTCCCTGATCTTGCAGGGCGACCTATCCATACGCAGGAGGCAAACATGATACCATCAAAGATGGGGCGATCACATTCGTTCTACAGCAAAAACAACCTTATTATCAGGTTCCACCATTTCTGGACCAACATGGACTGAATGTATACCCATCAGTGATGGGCAAATGCACAATGCACTCGACGAATACAGAGAATGTTAAAAATTTATGCCGATGCTCAAGACACGATGTGTGAAACGACACAAAATGTGATCGAGATTCTTTGAAGAGAATACTTCGTAGAAGTTCTGAATATGCGATTGTGATTAAAACGTCGGTTTTTTGCGGATGTCCCAGTAGGACACTCACGAACATATTAGTCCGATAAAACACATCCATATGTTTTCGTCGTGTGTAGGTGCTATAAAGGTGCACAAAATACCGATTCGAAACTCCAAACAGCATTGGATTTGTGTTATCCGTCCCCCGACGTTTAACGACCATGACATTTACGACTTGCGACACTAGTCGTCGAAGGGATGTTCTGGTTATAGCAAGACGTTCGGGAATGTAGTATTTATTATTCCTGATCTCGGCCCTACGGCTGTCCCTAACAACATTTAACCCTCCCCATCCTATGACAACTAGGCGACATCACGGAACAACAGAGTTATTTAAGATCCTTTTTCTACTTAGCATTCAGACACGCTTTCCAATTGCAACCCTGATGGTCATCTTCAATCTGTTAAGTATTCTAGTTGTGGATCTCTCAGCAAAACACAGATTCGTTTTAACAAGCGCGCATTGACGAATGTCTGATGACACCTACAAGAGTGCAATTCGGGAATGGACTGTATTGGGATTTAAACCCAATGACTATCTAATGACCGCTTTTACCCTGAACCCACGCAAAGCATTCAAACGTAAACCGATGGGAGCGTGACAGAGGATAAAGCCGTAAGAAACCACCTCCGACATTCTCACAAATCACCCGACAGGCATTTTGTCGCGTATCGACAGACCATGAAGTACTCCGCTGCGGTCGTTTTGTTGCTGGCCGCTTGCTCCGATGTGGTCAATGCAGCACGTCCTGATTACCCGACGACCAGTCCTTCTGGAAGTTCTGCTCCTAGTGACTCGCCAAGCTTGAGTGTAGGCCCTTCTGCAGCTCCTTCCGTCACAGCTAGCAGCTCTCCGACCATTGCGGACAGTGCCAGCCCAAGCAGCACTCCAACTATTGCAGACAGTGCCAGCCCAAGCAGCTCTCCAACCGTTGCCGACAGCGCCAGCCCAACTGTCCAAGATAGCAGCCTCCCACCGTCGCCGACAGTGCCAGCCCAACTGTGCTTGATAGCAGCTCCAACCGTCGCCGACAGTGCCAGCCCAACTGTCCAGGATAGCAGCTCTCAACCGTCGCCGACAGTGCCAGCCCAACTGTGCTTGATAGCTCTCCAACCGTCGCCGACAGTGCCAGCCCAACTGTCCAGGATAGCAGCTCTCCAACCGTCGCCGACAGTGCCAGCCCAACTGTGCTTGATAGCAGCTCAACCGTCGCCGACAGTGCCAGCCCAACTGTCCAGGATAGCTCTCCAACCGTCGCCGACAGTGCCAGCCCAACTGTGCTTGATAGCAGCTCTCCAACCGTCGCCGACAGTGCCAGCCCAACTGTCCAGGATAGCAGCTCTCCAACCGTTGCCGACAGTGCCAGCCCAACTGTACTTGATAGCAGCTCTCCAACCGTCGCCGACAGTGCGCCCAACTGTCCAGAAAGCAGCTCCAACTGTTGCCGACAGTGCCAGCCTGACTGTCCAAGATAGCAGCTCTCCAACCGTTGCCGACAGTTCCAGCCCAACTGTACTTGATAGCAGCTCTCCAACCGTTGCCGACAGTGCCAGCCCGACTGTCCAAGATAGCAGCTCTCCAAGTGCGTCGCCTACTCCTCCCCAACTCCGCGTCCCACCGACCCGCCTGTTCCTGGTCCGACACCTCCTCCAACCACTGCCTCAGTTCCAGACATTCTTCCTACAAACTCCCCAACGAAACGCCCAACGAAACCTCCTACAAACTCACCTACCAAAGCACCCATCTTCCCAACTCCATGCCCAACCAAGCCACCAACACCACGCCCAACCAAGCCACCAACACAACGCCCATCTCCACTACCGACGAAGGCACCTACTCCACTGCCGGTACCGGATCCACTCCCCACCAAAGCTCCGGCATCTCCCACCAAGGCCCCAACATTTGGATATGCACCTCCGCCTACGCCTTGCCCAACCAAGTCACCACGCCCAACTCCATTCCCGACAAAGGCACCAACACCGCTTCCGGTACCGGATGCTCTCCCCACCAAGGCTCCGGCAACTCCAACCAAGGCCCCAACATTTGGATACGCACCTCCAGTCGAGCCGCCAACTGCCTTGCCAACACCTCGCCCAACACCTCGCCCAACTCCAGTCCCGACCAAGGCTCCTGCACCTCCGCCTACGCCATGCCCAACCAAGGCTCCTGCACCTCCGCCTACGCCATGCCCAACCAAGGCTCCTGCACCTCCGCCTACGCCATGCCCAACCAAGGCTCCTGCACCTCCGCCTACGCCATGCCCAACCAAGGCTCCTGCACCTCCGCCTACGCCATGCCCAACCAAGGCACCAACACCACGCCCAACTCCAGTCCCGACTAAGGCACCAACACCGCTTCCGGTACCGGATGCTCTCCCCACCAAGGCCCCGGCAACTCCTACCAAGGCACCGACATTTGGATACGCACCTCCGCCTACACCTATCCCTTGTCCAACCAAAGCACCGACATTTGGATACGCACCTCCAGTCCAGCCGCCGACGGCATTGCCGACGCCTCGTCCAACTCAACGCCCAACTCCAGTCCCGACCAAGGCTCCTGCACCTCCGCCTACGCCATGCCCAACCAAGGCACCAACACCACGCCCAACTCCAGTCCCGACTAAGGCACCAACACCGCTTCCGGTACCGGATGCTCTCCCCACCAAGGCCCCGGCAACTCCTACCAAGGCACCGACATTTGGATACGCACCTCCGCCTACACCTATCCCTTGTCCAACCAAAGCACCGACATTTGGATACGCACCTCCAGTCCAGCCGCCGACGGCATTGCCGACGCCTCGTCCAACTCAACGCCCAACTCCAGTCCCGACCAAGGCTCCTGCACCTCCGCCTACGCCATGCCCAACGAAGGCTCCTGCACCTCCGCCTACGCCATGCCCAACCAAGGCTCCTGCACCTCCGCCTACGCCATGCCCAACCAAGGCACCAACACCGCTTCCGGTACCGGATGCTCTCCCACCAAGGCTCCGCAACTCCTACCAAGGCACCGACATTTGGATACGCACCTCGGCCTACACCTATCCCTTGTCCAACCAAAGCACCGACATTTGGATACGCACCTCCAGTCCAGCCGCCGACAGCATTGCCGACGCCTCGTCCAACTCCACGCCCAACTCCAGTCCCGACCAAGGCTCCGACATTTGGATACGCACCTCCGCCAACTCCAGTACCTTGTCCCACCAAGGCCCCAACTCGAAGATTCTACTAAATTCCTACTCAAGTCCAGCGCACACTCAACGTACCACCGCGTTTCTGCTTCGAGGTCCATGGGTTAAACACCTAACCCGCAAGGCCCACGTCCGAAGATAATTGAGTCTATAGGTGTGAACGTTTTATTTCACCGACTCTTCGTATCGGATAGGAAATTCATAGATCAGCCCATCACTATCATTACATATGCCTATTCGATTTGTTGAAGTAGTTGATTCGACCTCGGCATGCGACGGCATTCCCTCTAATGGTGTTAACGAAAAGTGATGAATGACGTCGCTCCGGGAAGTGCAGTACTCCATTGCAAGGCAGCGTGATTAGAAGACAACATTCCCATCACCCGTGGCGTCATCTTTCAACGTTGTTTACATCTTAAGCATGACAACCTGCGTCTGAAAGTGTTTCCCATCTCATGGGTGATATTGTACCACAGAGTGGACAACCGGGGGGCAAGAGTGATTTTCAGAAGTGTTCGCGCTATGCTTCAATGCTCCGTTCACGGACTAAATCGGGATCCCTGGATCGGCTGCCTTTTGCCAGCCAACTGCTCCGCACCGAAAGTCGTAGGCCAGCTGGTAACTGCAACCATCTAATCTACGTATTTGAATTACTGAACTATCGCACCTCATAGCATCCCTGGTCTTTAGACCCTCCAGCCTTGTGTCTCGATCTGAGGAGCACTACGGCCGCCTCTGATTCATGCAGCCTCCGGACTCGTCGCGACATGGGTGTGCAAATTTGTGGTGAGGGTGCGATGCATTTTTTCTGCAACCTTGATGTTTTCTCGAGGACTCCAGCACAGCGCAGCAAGGTCAACCAACACCATTGTGTGCCACATGCGTCGCCCAGGAGTTTTCAAGGATTACTGGAATCCAGTAAGTCTCAATCCACTAATTATTAACAGACCACGTGTGTTTGCAGTCGGGACATTCATAAAAGCAAGTTTGGCCCTCATCCACCGACCTTAATTGCAATGTATAGAAGCCCACTTCAGGAGCACCACAGCGAATGCACGCTTCTTCTACGGTGGCTCTGGTAGGTTCTTGAGAACGACTTAGTGATCGTTGCTCCTCGTCACTCTTGGCCCACATGGGGACCGGCCGGTCAGCAGAGTGAGTTGTAGAGGATGGGAGCTGTGGTAGATTGGCCAAATTTGAACTGTAGTTACAGACGACGCACTTGATATCGCCGGAGGAATCGACTTTCAAAGTGGCGCGGCATGGTGGACAGAATGGCCAAGGCATGACTGAAAGTTGAAATGGAACGGTTCAAGCGCTGTGGTATCTTCTGAGAAGATTTGTTAAACAAACGTAACAATCGCAATCGGTGATCAAAATCTCTGGTTTGTCGGCAGTCGGCAGGCGGTTGGTGGCTTTTCGGAAACAGGTAATGAGGCAAAACACAGAGCAAAGTCAGTGTGAATGTGTGGGTGCGTTCTACATAATACATGGTACTTGTACAAGTACCGCGTTTTCTTCAAGTATAGCATCAGTAATCAGTATCCTTCTTCACGAAGTCAACGGAACGAAGAAGACGAGACTCAGACTGACTCTGTAACAAATGCATACAATCTAATCAAACAACTGAACGATTGTCCAATGCTGCGACCCCGGCTTCACAAATGTCAGTGACTACGGAATGATTGCCGATGCCTCCAGTGGAGGCGCCACCGCTCTGTTTGGTTGCCAATCACAACAATCGTCTGATCATGGCGATATGGTGGATCGGTTTTCTTTTTACTTGAACAGTAAGCCGCAGACAAAACCCAACAAGGCGTATAGACCCGGCTCGGGGTTGCCCTTGAAAGCAATGCACTCGGTCAAGGGCTGGCGACCCGGCCCACCTCTAGCATCAGAACGTCTGTTCGGGACACCATGCGCCATGCGGTTTTCCTACATTCAACATGTTCTCGGCGATACTACCAACTTCAAAAAGGCGATCACCTTTATCGAGTGCATTCCATCCCTTGCTGTTTGTTGTGACGTTCTCCTGTTTTTGCACTGAGGAACGTGGGTGCCCGTTATCTTTGTGGGCTTCCATCTGGCCAATACGACAAGACGACCCTGATCACGGAATCGCCAGCACCGACATAACGGCCACGTAAACTGCCGTCTCCTACTGTGATGGATATTGTATGTCCCACGAACTGCGAGAGTTGTAGCTAAAGGCCATTTCCATGTCCCAGTCCGATTTCTTGACGCTCGACATGACCTACGAAAGGGCTTACAATCATGAAATATAAATCCTATAATCGGACTGTAGTACAATGCAGGTGAGTTGAAGCTCGAACGCTCACTTGAACTCCCAGATGGCGAGGGTTTCGGTGCATTAATCGTTACAACCCCAAAGAACTAATCTCACACTCGCCGCACAGCAGAAATCACACGTAAAAGAACCTAGTGGGTGGGGGTTTTGCCACCCTGGTAGTATTTGCCATACGTTTCAACAGGTTTGTCGCAATTGATTGGAGAAGTGGCGGGTTTGTCAAGCTTGGTTGGCGATTGGACCGGTTTGTTATCAGGTTTTGGGGGAGTAGGTGAAGTGATGGGTTTGTCATACGTGGTTGGAGATTTGACAGGTTCAGAACCCTTTCCTTTTCCAGATGGACTGTCGTTCTTTGTTGGGGAGGGGGGTTGGTCGTACTTGGTGGGAGACTTCACGGGCTCGGATCCTTTTCCAGATGGACTGCCGTTCTTTGTTGGAGATGGGGGTTGGTCGAACTTGGTGGGAGACTTCACGGGCTCGGATCCTTTTCCAGATGGACTGCCGTTCTTTGTTGGAGAGGGGGGTTGGTCGAACTTGGTGGGAGACTTCACGGGCTCGGATCCTTTTCCAGATGGACTGCCGTTCTTTGTTGGATAGGGGGTTGGTCGTATTTGGTGGGAGATTTCACGGGTTCGGATCCTTTTCAGATGGACTGCCGTTCTTTGTTGGCGATGGGGTTGGTCGAACTCGGTGGGAGACTTCACGGGCTCGGATCCTTTCCAGATGGACTGCTGTTCTTTGTTGGAGATGGTGGTTGGTCGTATTTGGTGGGGATTTCATGGGTTCGGATCCTTTTCCAGATGGACTGCTGTTCTTTGTTGGCGATGGGGTTGGTCGAACTCGTGGGGACTTCACGGGCTCGGATCCTTTTCCAGATGGACTGCTGTTCTTTGTTGGAGATGGTGGTTGGTCGTATTTGGTGGGGATTTCACGGGTTCGGATCCTTTTCCAGATGGACTGCCGTTCTTTGTTGGCGATGGGGGTTGGTCGAACTCGGTGGGAGACTTCACGGGCTCGATCCTTTCCAGATGGACTGCTGTTCTTTGTTGGAGATGGTGGTTGGTCGTATTTGGTGGGGATTTCACGGGTTCGGATCCTTTTCGGACGGAGTGCCGTTCTTTGTTGGCGATGGGGTTGGTCGAACTTGGTGGGAGACTTCACGGGCTCGGATCCTTTTCCAGACGGACTGCCGTTCTTTGTTGGAGATGGAGGTTGGTCGAACTTGGTGGGAGACTGCACGGGCTCGGATCCTTTTCCTTTTCCAGATGGACTGTCGTTGGGGCCATTCTTTGTTGGAGATGGCGGTTGGTCAAATTTCGTCGGAGTTTGGACCGGTTTACGGTCTGGAGCGAGCGTCGGGGGTTTCGTCACTGGGTCGAACTTGGTTGGAGTTTGGACAGGCTTCAGTGCGGGAGGCGATGTTCCTGGAGTGGGATCGAACTGGGGCAAGGTCGGAGAACTAGTTGGCGGAGCAGTTGGTGCCGCAGTCGGAGGAGAAGTTGGCAATCCGGTAGGAAGGGATGTTGGTGCTGTAGTCGGAGCAGAAGTTGGCCTAGGGGTTGGGGGTGCCGTAGGCGTGTCCGTTGGTCTTGGGGTTGGAGGAGCAGTGGGGGACGAAGTCGGAGAGTCAGTTGGTGATGGCGTCGGAGGCGCAGTCGGAGAGTCTGTTGGTGATTCAGTTGGAGAGGCAGTTGGTGATTCAGTTGGAGCGGCAGTTGGAGAAGCAGTTGGTGATGCAGTTGGTGATGCAGTTGGTGATGCAGTTGGATCATTGCTAGGATTGCTTGACGGAAGGACGCTCAAACTGGGAATGGCTGTAGGCGAATGGGATGGTCCAACACTTGTAGTTGGATTGTTGGTTGGATCGGCCGACGGTCCAGCACTCAACGTCGGAGAGTCACTGGGTGAGGAACTCCCTGACGGACTGGTTGTTGGAACATCTGGACGAGGGATTTTTGCGTCGACCACATCTGAGAGGGTGGCCAGCACAAAGGCGACGTTTGCGAAAACTAGGTATCTCATAAGATGATCTTTTCCCAAAGAAATACAGCGATGCTTGAACCACGCTCAACCCTCGAAAAATGTTACCACAAAGGTTAATCAATGAGACGGAGTGCTTTGTGCTAGAGACTTCGACCTTAGAGCTCCGTCCAGTGTAGAACTTCTACACCAAAGTGTGATGATAGGTTAAATCTGTGTTCAAGTTCAATTTTCAATCACGACCCTCTGTTCCCTTGCTGCGAGTTGATTACACTGGATAAATATCGCGCAGGATAAATGATGCTCTTCTTTTAAGTATTTGCTTGCACTTCGCTTTGGGCCATCACGCGGTTCATCCTATTTTGAAAAGTCGTTCGGTTCTTGCGATAACATCGTCACAACATTTATCGTTGTTTTGTAGATAAACGTGAAATACATGTTCAATTGTTGTGCAACGTGAACGAAAACTGTAATTAATTTATGTGTCTTACCTGTATTCATAACCGGATCCTATCACGATTTTCCAAGTTTCCAATTGTTGCTTAACTTTCCCTTGACCTAAGTAATCGCTTTAGATATCAGAAAGGGTTGTTGCCTTCATCGTCTCAGATATTCCATGGGGTCAATTTAGGATGTTGTCCTCCGCGATAAGTACTCGTACTTGTGATACTGAGTCCTGAGTATTCAGTAC